>OY986057.1:24334886-24583945 GCA_963920205.1 Stenodema calcarata | reverse complement strand
AGTCGAACGATGCCGATTTTGAATTTGGTGTCTGTCTGTTTGTTTGTCTGTCCTTCAATCACGCAAAAACGGCTCAATGGATCGAATCCTTCTCCCAAATTTAAATGTTTCCGTGATCGGAGAAGGACGTAGGGGGGTTCACTCCCGGATCCGATGCATAGGGGTGGGGGTTTATAGGGAAGCCGAAACATAAAAATCTTAAATTCCTTTTGATCCTATTCCTTTTGATACGCTGAAGGTTTATTAACAAATATATAATAATACCTATTATATATTTGTTAATACACCAAGAATAGAAGGAATAACAAAACCTTATAATCTTAAATACCAAAAATACACCAGGGATAGAAGGAATAACAAAACCATTAATGTCGGACCTATGTATGACAAATCTATATAACTAAATTTTAAGACGATTTTCGAGTTCCTTGGGTATCTAAGATATGAGAATAGCCACTCGATCGATATATTATAATATATTATATTCTATCGCGTCTCATCTCTATTTACTTACTATTGTTTGCATTGATTTTATGATCAGGATGCTGGGGCATAACACTAATCATAACCCTAGGAATAGTTTTTGGTAGAGGTTAGAACGGATTTTGATCAGATTTAAGATAACCTGGAGCATTCACCGGCCGTTCGGTCACAATGAGGGCTCGACGAACGATAGAACTGAGGAAAAACCGTCAACATGAGCGTGAATCAAATGGTAGAACTCAGATGTATATAACTTATGGGTCCTTCCATTTGTAACTAATTGCCGACCCATGAATTACGCGAATACAAATAAAATTTATTTGTGGGTTCAATGGGTACAGTGAAATTTCAATGATTTGTGGGTTCGTAGGTGAAGGGCGTCGTCAGATGGTCATCCCCCCCCCCCCCCCCCACCAACCACCACCATATTCATTTAGAGATGACCATCTGACGACGCCCTTCACCTACGAACCCACAAATCATTGAAATTTCACTGTATTTAAATAAACTAATTGACATGGGGTGTACATTTTGTAGTATATGTGTGTTTAGTTATATCAGTTGTTTATTCATTGAATATTTATAATGATATAAAATGTTTCGAATAATTTATTCTTTTTTTTTCAGATAGTCAGTGCGACCTACGATGAGGATGACTATTCGATGGTGGAGTACAAATACGTTGAGGGCCCGAGATCAGGAAGGAGCCCCGCATTTGGAGATCGCATCACTCCCGTGGCCAAGTACGTCGCTGGGTTTTGAACTTGAACATTTTGCACTGAGCGTAATGATTGACATCGTGGAGATTCATTTTTCTAATTTTTATGAAATCAATCCGTACCTAAGCGAATTAGTGTTCCATTGAATTATTGAAATAGTGGTTAAATCAATTCATAAATAGAAAACAGATAGTGACTGTCGACAGTCTCCCTCAATGATTTCATACTAGAAATCAACGCTGCTTCGTTGAACCTAAACTCCGATTCAACTATAGTATAAGGTATTAGGGCCACAAGTTGACGACTTTTGATCTGCGCCAAATTTGAGCCCTCATTGTGAACGCACGACTGGTCATACGAAGCTCCGGTGGTCTTAAAAAAACTCTAAAAATTGAACCGATATTTCACGGTATTTGCAAGGTCCTAGTAAATGCGGACATCACTTTACTTTTTTGGTTTATTATCTTCGATAATGAACCATTGGAATCGCCCAAAGAAAAAGATTTTTTAACCCCCCCTCAAAATTTGTTGGTTTACGTTTCAAGATACGTAGATTCAGAAAATCGAATAAAAAAACTCTGCAAATTCTTGACACAACGGTTCATTATCTTCTTTGTACAGATCACCCTTCTGTCTAGATCACTAGGTCTAAATGTATAGATCCTAAATGTTAGATTAATTATTATTATCAATTTTATCAAGTACCTTATCAAGAAATGTAAACAAGTGGTGAAACGGTTTTGTTCAATTTTGTGATCAAATCGTGTGATTTCAGTGAATGTATTGTGGGTTGAGTCGTAAATCGAGCACAGGTAATCCTTTCTTTTCAGTAGGTAAACCAACAAATTTTGAGGAGGGTAAAAAAAATTTTTTTGTTCGTTTCCAATGACCCATTGTTGAAGATAATGAACCAAAAATAAATAAGCGCCGAAATTCTCGTATTCAAGTGTAAAGAGAAACAAAAAACTCTGCAAATTCTTGACACAACGGTTCATTATCTTCTTTGTACAGATCACCCTTCTGTCTAGATCACTAGGTCTAAATGTCTAGATCCTAAATGTTAGATTAATTATTATTATCAATTATCACTAATTATTGACAATTTTATCAAGTACCTAGTGAAAATTATTATAATTTATTGTTAGGTATTAATAATTCGTATTTATTATTATTAATAATTATTATTAATTATGATTAATTAATACGATATAATTCTGGGGTTTTTAATACTACGTCGGTAATAATTTTTCTATAAAAGAAGTACCTACCAACAAACATTCGAAATTACCTTCATTTCCGTAGCACGAAACGCACCTCAGAACAACAAACTCGACATCACTTAAGCCATATGATGTTCCAAAGAGCTTGTTAGTATGAAAATGGACCTGTATTTCAACAGTTTGATTCACGATCGTGTTGTGAGGCACAATGTTTGAGCCGTCATTGTGAACGAACGGCTGGTCGTACACAGCTGCGGATGGTCTTAAAAAATTCTACGGAACAAACTCTATCTAAATATGAAATAAAAAACATACCGTTCTATATGAATTTTTCGAGTTTTGAAATTTTCAAAATTTCAAAATTCGTTTTGAACCCCTTCCCCTTGACCTAGGGTTATGAAAAGTTTCGAGGATCATTGTGGGGCTGGTCCAAACCCAGAAACCAAATTTCGTAATTTTAACTCAACGCTAACTGGGCAAAGTGTTAGTGTTAGTGTTAGCGTACGGCGGACGGACGGATTTTTTTTTTATTCGATTTTCTGAATCTACGTATCTTGAAACGTAAACCAACAAATTTTGAGGGGGGGTTAAAATTTTTTTTCTTTGGGCGATTCCAATGGTTCATTATCAAAGATAATAAACCAAAAATCCGTCCGTCCGCCGTACGCCGTCCGCCGTCCGGTGATGTCGAGTTTGTTGTTCTGAGGTGCGTTTCGTGCTACTGAAATGAAGGTAATTTCGAATGTTTGTTGGTAGGTACTTCTTTTATAGAAAAATTATTACCGACGTAGTATTAAAAACCCCAGAATTATATCGTATTAATTAATCATAATTAATAATAATTATTAATAATAATAAATACGAATTATTAATACCTAACAATAAATTATAATAATTTTCACTAGGTACTTGATAAAATTGTCAATAATTAGTGATAATTGATAATAATAATTAATCTAACATTTAGGATCTAGACATTTAGACCTAGTGATCTAGACAGAAGGGTGATCTGTACAAAGAAGATAATGAACCGTTGTGTCAAGAATTTGCAGAGTTTTTTGTTTCTCTTTACACTTGAATACGAGAATTTCGGCGCTTATTTATTTTTGGTTCATTATCTTCAACAATGGGTCATTGGAAACGAACAAAAAAATTTTTTTTACCCTCCTCAAAATTTGTTGGTTTACCTACTGAAAAGAAAGGATTACCTGTGCTCGATTTACGACTCAACCCACAATACATTCACTGAAATCACACGATTTGATCACAAAATTGAACAAAACCGTTTCACCACTTGTTTACATTTCTCCGCCGTATTCCTACCCCCCGCCTTGTGATAAGAGTCATTACCAATTGACATAAAAAGCACCTGTTGTTAGCGCTAAAAGCACGTAGAAAATTAGCTGTTATCTGTAGACAAAGTTAGACAAATAGTGCTTCATTTTAAGAAAATACAAAGAACCTTTTAACGGGACTGTTTCACCTCCGACGGATGCTGGAGATATCTACTGGAGACTGAGTGGCGCCATCACTACTTTCATGACGTCACACCGTATGGAGTTCTCCAGGTGAATTTGGACCAGGTTTGCCAACTGTAACCAAACGGAGGAAGTTCTTCCGTGATAAAAATAACTCCTGGTTGGAGACACGTGGGAGGGGGGGAGGGAAGAAGCAATCTTGCCTCGTAGTTTCTGTTATTAACAAAAGAAGACCCACATGCAACGATCCCTTTTTCTACCGCAGACAGTAAAAACCTCCCTTTTGACCAATTCTGGTGCCTGCCCCCCTTTTCTTGGGCCAGATTTGACGCCTTCAGCTTCCTCACTGTTGAGGATAGTAAAATCATCCTTGTGTGAGCAATTTTCACTGGATCCCTGTAATAGTACTGCACTACCCAACTACCTTCTACCTTTACCTCGTGGACCAGCGCTTCCTGGACGTCTCTGAGTGCCAAGTATCGGCCATCATCGTCAGAGACTTCTTCAATTTCGTTCCTGCCTATCAAGGAATCAGCAGAGGGCACGTTTTGTTGCCTGCTGTTTGGTCACTGGAGGCTCTCCTACCTCAGGACGTACTTTGCTGGCACATCATATCGGTATTGTTAATACCATTTTTATCCTATGGCCATAGAGACTTAGGTAGGTAGGGTTAGGCCATCCTGTTTCTTACGTTCATTATAACTTACTTTCTTTTCTTTCATACTCTTGTCTTCTCTTTCACCCTTGCTCACTTTCCATAGGTATTCTATTCTACTATACTTCTTTCAGCCACTTTTCTGGCTGTGGTCCTTCGAATAAATACTTCAATACTTCCTTCACTTTCTTTGGTATAAGTACCTAGATGACCGGTTAGCGCTACATGCCGCCATAATTCTAGACGTATTACTGCCACTTCTATGAGTTGTACTACTCCTAAAACTCCTGCCACTACTTCTATTTGATTGAAGTGGTATAATTGGTGCCATAACGTGGTACCCCATATCATTTCACCTACGTTTCAAGATACCTAGATTCAGGAAATCGAAATTAAAAAAATCCCTCCGCCGTCCGCAGCACTTTGCCGAGTTAGCGTTGTACTAAAATTACGAAATTCGGTTTAAGGTTTTGGACCAATCCCACAATGATCCTCCAAAATTGTCATAACCCTAGGTCCAGGGGAAGAGGTTCAAACCGAATTTTGAAATTTTGAAAATTTCATATCTCGAATATTTCTGTAGGAACGGTATAGTTTTCAGTTCAGATTTAAATAAAGTTCAATTTTTGGTTTATTATCTTCGATAATGAACCATTGGAATCGCCCAAAGAAAAAAAAATTTTAACCCCCCCTCAAAATTTGTTGGTTTACGTTTCAAGATACGTAGATTCAGAAAATCGAATAAAAAAAAACTCTGCAAATTCTTGACACAACGGTTTATTATCTTCCTTGTGCAGATCACCCTTCTGTCTATACCAGACTGTGTTGCAAATCAGCACCATACCATATTCTCACCGTACTCATACCATACCATTCGAATTTCTTTCCTATCATACCATACTGTACTATACCAAATCACACATACAATAATATACCATACCATAGTCATACCATGTTCTACAAACCGAGTGAATATTGAAATGTCATCCATTTCTGACCTATATTTAAAATTTCAAGTATCTAGCTCATCATCAAAATTTAATTTGTTTAAACAAATAGGTGTTATTTAAACAATTTTACAGACAAGAAACCGAGTGAATATTGCATTGTGATCCAGTTCTGAACTATTTTTAAAATTTCAAGTCAATAGCTCATCATCAAAATTTAATTTGTATTATTACAAAAAGGTAATATTTAAACAATTTGACAGATGAGAAACCGAGTAAATATTGCAATGTGGTCTATCCCCGACTCACGGTTAAAATTTCTAGACAGTAGTTTACCGGGAAGATGAAAAAAGGTAGTTTTATTCTGGGCGTCTGGGGGTTGGGTCACAGAACGGCCGTTTTCGACGCGAAAGTTTAGTGTTTTTCCTAAACCTTTGCGCGGTCACTGTGAACGAACGACTGGTCGCACAAAACTCCAATTGGTCTTAAAAGATTCGTAATTTTTCAAGGCATTCAAAGGTGAAGTAAAAATTACACCGTTTCATGAGAATTTTTAGAGATATGACATTGTCGACATTTCAAAGTTCGTTTTGAACCCCTTCCCCTTGACCTAGGGTTATGAAAAGTTTCGAGGACCACTGTGGGGCTGGTCCAAACCCAGAAACCGAATTTCGTAATTTTATCTCAACGCTAACTGGGCAAAGTGGCGCGGACGGCGGACGGCGTACGGGTGACGGACGGATTTTGGTTTATTATCTTCGATAATGAACCATTGGAATCGCCCAAAGAAAAAAATTTTTTAACCCCCCCTCAAAATTTTTTGGTTTACGTTTCAAGATACGTAGATTCAGAAAATCGAATAAAAAAAAATCCGTCCGTCACCCGTACGCCGTACGCCGTCCCCCGTACGCCGTCCGCCGTCCGTGGCACTTTGCCCAGTTAGCGTTGAGCTAAAATTACGAAATTTGGTTTCTGGGTTTGGACCAGCCCCACAATGATCCTCGAAACTTTTCATAACCCTAGGTCAAGGGGAAGGGGTTCAAAACGAAATTTAAAATTTCGACAATGTCATATCTCAAAATATTTAACTGAAACGTGTAATTTTCAGTTCACTTTTGAATGACCTGAAAAATTACGAATCTTTCAAGACCAATTGGATTTTTGTGCGACCAGCCGTTCGTTCACAGTGAGCGCGCAAAGGTTTAGGAGAAACACTAATCTTTCGCGTCGAAAACGGCCGTTATGTGACCCAACCCTCAGACGCCCAGAATAAAACTACCTTTTGTCATCTTCCCGGTAAACTACAGTCTAGAAATTTTAACCGTGAGTCGGGGATAGACCACATTGCAATATTTACTCGGTTTCTCATCTGTAAAATTGTTTAAATAATACCTTTTTGTTCAAACAAATTAAATTTTGATGATGAGCTATTGACTTGAAATTTTAAATATAGGTCAGAAATGGATCACAATGCAATATTCACTCGGTTTCTTGTCTGTAAAATTGTTTAAATAATACCTATTTGTTTAAACAAATTAAATTTTGATGATGATACTTGAAATTTTAAATATAGGTCAGAAATGGATGACATTTCAATATTCACTCGGTTTGTATGACATGGTATGAGTATGGTAAGGTATATTATTGTATGTATGATTTAGTACAGTATGATAAGACAGAAAAGAAATTCGTATGGTATGGTATGAGTACGGTGAGAATATGGTATGGTGCCGATTTAAAACACAGTCTGGTATAGACAGAAGGGTGATCTGCACAAGGAAGATAATAAACCGTTGTGTCAAGAATTTGCAGAGTTTTTTAAACTTTCGAGCTATGTACGAACAGCCGTTAGTTCAAAATGAGGGCTCAAAGTTGGAGCAGACCGAAAGTTGTCTACATGAGGGTGAATCATGCGGCAGCCTGTCGGGTCAATGTTCACAGTGGCCCAGCTGATCAGAACAGCACATGCTTTTCAGATATCGAGTTAATTAATAATAATTAGTGGTAATAATTATTAAGAATTACTAATAATAATTAATAATAATTTAACTAGTACTTCATAAAATTATTAATAAATAATGGTAATGTATAATCTATCATTTAGTAATCCACACAGAAGATCATAAACCGTTGTGTCAAGAATTTACAGAGTTTTTATCTCTGCTTTCGCTCAATTAGATGTTGAATATCTTTAGAATATTATCTTCCAGTATTCGTAAATATATTAAATATATTATATTCTATGATTGTATCTCTCTAATCATATTAGATTCACTTGATGCTTACGCATATTATGGTCAACAAGCACGGACTTAGGCTGGTCCTCCACTGCACGCGTTTCGAGGCGTCAGTTTCGAACGTTTTGAAGCGACGAGCGTTAGATCCAATTCCCCACCCCCCACCCCATCCGCCCCTACGCTCACACTTCACCACCGCCCCTGAATATCTTCCCATCTCAACAAGTATCTCATATTTTATTATTATTATTGTTTGGTAGGTATAATACACCTACAAAAAGAAAACATTATTTCATTTCGTGCCGGTTTTTCGAACAGTTCTCGTTGTCGGCATTGCCCTGGCCTAAGTCTATATAATTCCTTTTTTTTAAATAATTTTACAATATCTTTACAGTTCAGTTTATATTTTCTTTATATTTGCTTTTTTCAATTATAAATTAAATTTATTGAAATTTAATAAGAGTTGCTCTCTCACTTAGGCCGGTGTAATTTTCTCGCGATAATTCGACCGTTTCATTATTGAGGGCTCAATCCCTCTCAAAATGTTTCGGGGCTCATCCTGTAGCAATCCAGAAATTTTTCAGGTTGCCTCTTCAGGTCTTCGTGTAGGTGGTGTTACTCGCCCAAACTACCCCTTTTCGTGAGTATTGGATGAACCCATTACAACGTCTCGGCACAGATGTTATCAAATTCAAATAGCTGCTTTCCAGCAAAAAATATATCGGAAGCGTCCATTACAAGTGGCAGAGTACGCGCGACCCTCCGTCGCCTCGTAACGCTTGTCGTGTCGCTTCTAAACGCTTCCAATTGAGGGCCAGGCTCATAAGGAGAATAGTTATCAGATCTGTACACTAGAACCCTTTAATTCGTGCTATTTGGTTATTCAGCAGTGTGAGAGGACCCATGATTTAAACGAAGTGGTACATTTTGTAGGTCTTGATTCTTGCTCTAGGCTAACTTTATTTTTAAACAACCAATATAAAATCTGTCATCTTCTGTGCAGGTTTTCTACTAACAAAGGTTTAGTGCAGATGAGCCATCACCGCGGGACACGGGCCCACTCACCCAACGAAGTAGGTGCTCACACTCACAAAGTTGACTTCGTGATCGATCAAGTTATCTGCGACTCAAAAGGGATCAGTGTCAGTATCACCTTCGCAGAGCCCTTTGATGGAATAATCTACAGCCGAGGTCACTTCCAGAAACGTGCATGCCGGTGAGAAGTACCTAGCTCTTCTTCATCGGAGTGAAATGATTTTCAATTAAAACGTAAAATTGTTTACGAATCTATAGAGGCAACATACCTACATGGTAACCCCTACTTTATTTTCTTATTTAAATTTCAGATACGTCGATCCTGGCGGGGGGCGGACTCAATATGTTTTCAACATCCCTGCCGAAGGATGTGGAAACGAACAAGGCGTTTGCAGCAGAGGTTCCTGTAGCTTGGGAGCGACATTGGAAAATGTTATCATCATTCAAACTGACCCCGAAGTTCAGGTATGATGAAATAATGTTGGTCGATTGCAGTTTGAATGGTGATATCACGGAGATAAATAGATTAGAAGTAGATACAAGTCATGAGGTACATCCGCTCGATATTTCCACGAATGTCAGACTCATGTAAGAGACTCATGTATACTTAATTTACTTGAAGACGTAATATAATGCACTAATATAATACAACACTAATACTAATATACTTATACTAATAATATAATACACTATAATTGGAAATATGGAGCGCATATTATGGAGTTTGATAACAATCTAGAGCAAGTCTTCGTTCGGCAAGTCACTGAAATGCCGATGTTTGAGAACATTTCATCCTTGGATTTCATCCTCTGATGCTCAGGAGAACCTCATAATTACTCTTATCATGACTCGAGGATTCATCATTCTCGTGACTGTCTGCTTACAGGAAGAGTGGGATATCGCGAGAAAAGTTGCGTGCAGAGCGAGTAGCGGCAATAACGCCGTGTCCAGCGGTAAAGCCATATTTTTCAAACCGATAATAGTCGACATGCTGGATGTAGTCACAGTCCCTGGTGAATCCGGATCGATTGACTGTTGGATGGACATACAGAGGGGGAAATACCCAAATGTAAGTACATTTTCATGCGGTAAATAACGTCGTTTTGAATTGGTGTGCAGTTCCTCGAATGGTATACATTGAAATTGCACAGTTCAGAATAATAGAACTCGTATTCTAAAATTTAAATTCATGGGACGGTTAGATGTGTTGTGGTTACAAAAAAGTGTAGCAGATACCACTTCACGTTTTATTAAACTGTTGGAAAACATATATTGAGATGTGGACATGGATAATGTCACAAAATATCTGCTATTGAAGTATTTTCTGTTTACAGACTGTACCCATAGAAGGAGTGGTCAAAATAGGCGAGAAGCTCTCCATTCTTGTTAACGTCAACGATCACGATAACGCTTACGACGTCTCAGTAAGAGAATGCATCGCATACGATGGTGAAAATTACAACGACCCTACAACCACCAAGCTCCAACTTACCGGAAAAGATGGCTGTCCAAAGTAAAAATGTCTACCTTCACCTTTGATAAATTAAATACTCATGTGATTATAGGCATGACATTCAGACAATATTTTGTCGACCTGTCTAGGCGCGATGTCTTCAAATTAATCTTCATTCTAATGGTACATTTGTATTGATATATATTTTTATAAAATTATAGATATAACACTGCGTTGAGAATTCATTACGTTTGTGTGCTCCTTGCGCAGGAAGAAGAAACTTATATCCAAATGGTCCAAGTCCACAACGACCACTGCCGAAGGAACAATGATTACCTCGTACGCTGAAATTACTGCTTTTAAATTCCCTGATCGACAACAAGTCTATCTCACTTGCAGTGTAGAGGTACGGTTACTAAAGTTGATCATAATGGATAAGTAAGTCCAATTCTAAAGGTGGGGAGTCGTAAGCTGGGTCAGATGAACTGAGATTAGTACCAAGCAGAATTCGTTCTCTCATAACTTTATCAAAACTTTTCTGCTCAGCGGAGGCACGGGGAAGGGTTGCATACCCAGACCTTCATTATCAATTCCATGCTTCATTATTCAACCTCTCAAATGTAAATAATTATTTGGAAAAAATGAGAGTAGTTTGAATAGAAAGATAAGCTGGCGTAAACATCATAAGAATGTAGCCGTTCCATATTAAAACTCTGCAAATTCTTGACACAACGGTTCATTATCTTCTTTGTACAGATCACCCTTCTGTCTAGATCACTAGGTCTAAATGTCTAGATCCTAAATGTTAGATTAATTATTATTATCAATTATCACTAATTATTAACAATTTTATCAAGTACCTAGTGAAAATGATTATAATTTATTGTTAGGTATTAATAAGTCGTATTTATTATTAATAATAATTGTTATTAATTATGATTAATTAATTCGATATAATTCTGGGGTTTTTAATACTACGTCGGTAATAATTTTTCTATAAAAGAAGTACCTACCAACAAACATTCGAAATTACCTTCATTTCCGTAGCACGAAACGCACCTCAGAACAACAAACTCGACATCACTTAAGCCATATGATGTTCCAAAGAGCTTGTTAGTATGAAAATGGACCTGTATTTCAACAGTTTGATACACGATCGTGTTGTGAGGCACAATCTTTGAGCCCTCATTGTGAACGAACGGCTGGTCGTACAAAGCTGCGGATGGTCTTAAAAAATTCTACGGAACAAACTCTATCTAAATATGAAATAAAAAACATACCGTTCTATATGAATTTTTCGAGATATGAGATTTTCAAATTTTCAAAATTCGTTTTGAACCCCTTCCCCTTGACCTAGGGTAATGAAAAGTTTCGAGGACCATTGTGGGGTTGGTCGAAACCCATAAAAAAAATTTCGTAATTTTAACTCAACGCTAACTGGGCAAAGTGGCGCGGACGGCGTACGGCGTACGGCGTACGGCGTACGGCGGACGGACGGATTTTTTTTTATTCGATTTTCTGAATCTACGTATCTTGAAACGTAAACCAACAAATTTTGAGGGGGGGTTAAAAAAATTTTTTCTTTGGGCGATTCCAATGGTTCATTATCGAAGATAATAAACCAAAATAGAACTGGCTACATTCTTATGGAGAATTTCAAGGAAATTTTGAGGAAACTGAGTTTACAAATATATATCAAGTTTTCCTGCTCATATTGAGGATGATTTGATTAGTATAATTGAGTATAGTCCCAAAAGCTACTACCACGTTGCGCTGCAGAATCGGCAAGATTTAGATTGAAACATTCTCCCGCAATTCTCAGACGATTTTAAATTTTAAAACGATAATGCACTTTTTGAGAACGTAGACATTCAAGTTTTGCATTTAAATTCAATTTTTCCTGCAAAATCAATTTTCTATACTTACATTAAAAAATACTTATAAAAACATTTATCGTAAAACCGTTATATCGCCTTCAAGAACATATCGAATTTTTCAAAATTCAAATCAGATGAATAGATCGATCGTAAGTGGCGGCCGGCGCGGGAACCCTAAATCGCGATTGAAATTTGATCACCTTCGATCTGAAAATTTATCCATATAAATATTCGATTCCTAGGTTTTTAAGGGCGCAGAATCCAAATCTGAAGGGAAATTTTACCCCGAGCTTGTAAAACACGCCTTTTGAAAGAACTTACCAAATGTTTATTTAATTTTTGAAGAATATAAGATATCACGGTCATTAAATGTATCTTGTGATGTAATAATGTGAAAAAAAAATAATAACGAAAAACTACGAGTTTTTGCTAATTGAGTGTCATTTTACGTGGAACTACATTTGCTACACTCCTCTAAATTTTGAAGGACAGCCCAACAAACGTTTCGAGGACGGTTTTAATAATCGATATATATTTGGCACCCATATCAATAACACAACAATTGAGTTTCAGCCTATCAAGTAAATTTCCTATAATATTGTAAACAGTTTGTTGAGTTTTTAGCCCATTAACTATAACTCAGAACACTCAACAACTACACTTGTCACATTGTCATACCACAAGATCAAGAGGTTTTGTTCTATCAAAGACCCGGGCGACGTTGCTGATATCTAGCCCTCTGACCGGAAGATGATTTTCAGTCACGCTGTCGTCAGATCATCGGTATTTTTTACCCCACCCCATTTGGAACATCGGTAATTTCTACCCCACCCTATTTGGAACATCGGTATTTTTTACACCACCCTATTCGGAATATCTGTATTCTTTACACCATACTTTCATCTCACTTTCAACAATTATTAGATCAATATTGGGTATTACATCAAAACTCAATTCAGAGCCGGGATAAAAAAATGTAACATTTCGTTAACACGAGTACCAATCGGTATATTTTGTGTAAACGGTATATAGGTAAAATATAAACTATTGGTTAGAGAAAATATGACTGTAGCGAGAGCTGGTAGTGGACTGAAAGTAGAAGCACGAGGGAATCAGGAACAGGTTGTGGAAGGGGGAGGGTTATAAAGTTGTGGAAAAACCACTGCATATTACCTCTGTCAGGGCGCACACATAAATCTTTATCTAAATAATGTCCGAGGTGAGTTTCAAGGGATTAAGGTTAACGGAATCGGTATGAAAGGCAACCTTTGACGGAAACCGTATGAATGTCGGTTCGGAATGAACAAAAACACATTCAGAACACAAACAACTTTATTTTCTGGCACTTTGAATCTTTAAAGAGTTAAAAGAATTTCAGCTATTTGAAATAGGTACCTACCTAACAAAATTTAATTGTGAAAAAAAATGAACCTGTTGGTACCTCCCTACGTAAGCGAAAATATGAATTATTGGCACAAATTACATGCACTTGAATTCAGTCTCATCAGAAAAAAGAACTATAGCTAGAATTTAAAAAATTGGTAAAATACACTTTTAGCAAATAAATTGGCAAAAATAAACTTAAAAATACTTATATAAACTAGAAGGTCTCTTTGGCAGGAATGTCTGCACATCACATTTCGTTTACTATCACTAGTTACTGAGACTACCTAACACCTGAACACTTATTTAGAAAGACTGAAAGTAATAACATCAACAATAAATCATCATTGAGACCAATTCTAACGTAGGTAGGTACATCACAAACACACAAAAAGAAAATTATTCATAAAACATCAAAACCTTCAGGGATGTAGGAATCGCCTGAATCCACTTCGGATTCCACTGTTTCTGGTGGCTCTGTGTCTCCCCTCTTCCCAACCATATTCAAATTTTTAGCTTTAAAAAAAAAAAAAAATATATTAAAAAAAAAAAAAGTCTGCAAATTCTTGACACAACGGTTTATTATCTTCCTTGTGCAGATCACCCTTCTGTCTATACCAGACTGTGTTGCAAATCGGCACCATACCATATTCTCACCGTACTCATACCATACCATACGAAGTTCTTTCCTATCATACCATACTGTACTATACCAAATCATACATACAATAATATACCATACCATACTCATACCATGTCATACAAACCGAGTGAATATTGAAATGTCATCCATTTCTGACCTATATTTAAAATTTCAAGTATCTAGCGCATCATCAAAATTTAATTTGTTTAAACAAATAGGTATTATTTAAACAATTTTACAGACGAGAAACCGAGTGAATCCAGTTCTGTGATCCAGTTCTGACCTATTTTTAAAATTTCAAGTCAATAGCTCATCATCAAAATTTAATTTGTATTATTACAAAAAGGTATTATTTAAACAATTTTACAGATGAGAAACCGAGTAAATATTGCAATGTGGTCTATCCCCGACTCACGGTTAAAATTTCTAGACTGTAGTTTACCGGGAAGATGACAAAAGGTAGTTTTATTCTGGGCGTCTGAGGGTTGGGTCACATAACGGCCGTTTTCGACGCGAAAGTTTAGTGTTTTTCCTAAACCTTTGCGCGCTCACTGTGAACGAACGGCTGGTCGCACAAAATTCCAATTGGTCTTAAAAGATTCGTAATTTTTCAGGTCATTCAAAAGTGAACTGAAAATTACACGTTTCAGTTAAATATTTTGAGATATGACATTGTCGAAATTTTAAATTTCGTTTTGAACCCCTTCCCCTTGACCTAGGGTTATGAAAAGTTTCGAGGACCATTGTGGGGCTGGTCCAAACCCAGAAACCGAATTTCGTAATTTTAACTCAACGCTAACTGGGCAAAGTGGCGCGGACGGCGTACGGCGGACGGACGGATTTTGGTTTATTATCTTCGATAATGAACCATTGGAATCGCCCAAAGAAAAAAATTTTTTAACCCCCCCTCAAAATTTGTTGGTTTACGTTTCAAGACACGTAGATTCAGAAAATCGAATAAAAAAAAATCCGTCCGTCCGCCGTACGCCGTACGCCGTACACCGTACGCCGTACGCCGTACGCCGTCCCCCGTACGCCGTCCGCCGTCCGCCGTCCACGCCGTTTTGCCCAGTTAGCGTTGAGCTAAAATTACGAAATTTGGTTTCTGGGTTTGGACCAGCCCCACAATGATCCTCGAAACTTTTCATAACCCTAGGTCAAGGGGAAGGGGTTCAAAACGAAATTTAAAATTTCGACAATGTCATATCTCCAAATATTTAACTGAACCGTGTAATGTTTAGTTCACTTTTGAATGACCTGAAAAATTACGAATCTTTTAAGACCAATTGGATTTTTGTGCGACCAGCTGTTCGTTCACAGTGAGCGCGCAAAGGTTTAGGAAAAACACTAAACTTTCGCGCCGAAAACGGCCGTTATGTGACCCAACCACCAGACGCCCAGAATAAAACTACCTTTTTTCATCTTCCCGGTAAACTACAGTCTAGAAATTTTAACCGTGAGTCGGGGATAGACCACATTGCAATATTTACTCGGTTTCTCATCTGTAAAATTGTTTAAATAATACCTTTTTGTAATAATACAAATTAAATTTTGATGATGAGCTATTGACTTGAAATTTTAAAAATAGGTTAGAACTGGATAACAATGCAATATTCACTCGGTTTCTTGTCTGTAAAATTGTTTAAATAATACCTATTTGTTTAAACAAATTAAATGTTGATGATGAGCTAGATACTTGAAATTTTAAATATAGGTCTGAAATGGATGACATTTCATTATTCACTCGGTTTGTATGACATGGTATGAGTATGGTATGGTATATTATTGTATGTATGATTTGGTATAATACAGTATGGTATGATAGGAAAGAAATTCGTATGGTATAGTATGAGTACGGTGAGAATATGGTATGGTGCCGATTTGCAATACAGTCTGGTATAGACAGAAGGGTGATGTGCACAAGGAAGATAATAAACCGTTGTGTCAAGAATTTGCAGAGTTTTTGGTTTATTATCTTCGATAATGAACCATTGGAATCGCCCAAAGAAAAAAAAATTTTAACCCCCCCTCAAAATTTGTTGGTTTACGTTTCAAGACATGTAGATTCAGAAAATCGAATAAAAAAAAATCCGTCCGTCCGCCGTACGCCGTACGCCGTACGCCGTCCGCCGTCCGCCGTACGCCGTCCGCGCCACTTTGCCCAGTTAGCGTTGAGTTAAAATTACGAAATTTTTTTTATGGGTTTCGACCAACCCCACAATGGTCCTCGAAACTTTTCAGAACCCTAGGTCAAGGGGAAGGGGTTCAAAACGAATTTTGAAAATTTGAAAATCTCATATCTCGAAAAATTCATGTAGAACGGTATGTTTTTTATTTCATATTTAGATAGAGTTTGTTCCGTAGAATTTTTTAAGACCATCCGCAGCTTTGTAGGACCAGCCGTTCGTTCACAATGACGGCTCAACGATTGTGCCTCACACCACGATCGTGACTCAAACTGTTGAAATACAGGTCCATTTTCATACTAACAAACTGTTTGTAACATCATATGGCTCAAGTGATGTCGAGTTTGTTGTTCTGAGGTGCGTTTCGTGCTACGGAAATGAAGGTAATTTCGAATGTTTATTGGTAGGTAGGTACTTCTTTTATAGAAAAATTATTACCGACGTAGTATTAAAAACCCCAGAATTATATCGTATTAATTGATCATAATTAATAATAATTATTATTATTAATAATAAATACGAATTATTAATACCTAACAATAAATTATAATAATTTTCACTAGGTACTTGATATAATTGTTAATAATTACTGATAATTGATAATAATAATTAATCTAACATTTAGGATATAGACATTCAGACCTAGTGATCTAGACAGAAGGGTGATCTGTACAAAGAAGATAATGAATCGTTGTGTCAAGAATTTGCAGAGTTTTTTTTATTCGATTTTCTGAATCTACGTGTCTTGAAACGTAAACCAACAAATTTTGAGGGGGGGTTAAAATTTTTTTTTCTTTGGGCGATTCCAATGGTTCATTATCGAAGATAATAAACCAAAAGGCTCTATGGAAGATCCTCACATCACGGGAAATGAAGCTAGAACACCGGAAAAAACTCTGCAAATTCTTGACACAACGGTTCATTATCTTCTTTGTACAGAATCTGTACAAAGAAGATAATGAACCGACATTTAGACATCACTAGACATTAGACATCACATTTAGACATCACTAGACATTTAGACCTAGTGATCTAGGTAATCTGATTACCTAGATCACTAGGTCTAAATGTCTAGATCCTAAATGTTAGATTAATTATTATTATGAATTATCACTAATTATTAATAATTTTATCAAGTACCTAGTGAAAATTATTATAATTTATTGTTAGGTAACCTACCTATTAATAATTTGTATTTATTAATAATAATAATTATTATTGATTATGATTAATTAATACGATATCCGGCTGTTGGAATCGCCTGGGTTGCTTTGTGCAGAACCTGAATGATAGAGATGATGAATTAATTACAAATAAAATGTACCGATATATGTAATTCTGGGGTTTTGGTTTATTTATTACTACGTCGGTAATAATTTATCTATAAATGAAGTACCTACAAACAAACATTCGAAATTACCTTCATTTCCGTAGCACGAAACGTACCTCAGAACAAAAAACTCGACATCATTAAAACCGTATGATGTTCCAAACAGCTCGTTAGTATGAAAATAGACCTGTATTTCAACCGTTTGATTCACGATCGTGTTGACAGGCCCAACCTTTGAGCCGTCATTGTGAACGAACGGCTGGTCGTACAAAGCTGCGGATGGTCTTAAAAAATTCTTAGGAATAAACAGTATCTAAATATGAAATGAAAAACATACCGGTCTATATGAATTTTTCGAGTTTTGGAATTTTCAAAATTTCAAAATTAACTTTGAACCCCTTCCCCTTGACCTAGGGTTATGAAAAGTTTCGAGGACCATTGTGGGGTTGGTCGGAAACGCTAAATCAACGCTAACTGGGCAAAGTGCCGCGGACGGCGTACGGCGGACGGACGGATTTTTTTTAAATTAGATTTTCTAAATCTACGTGTCTTGAAACGTAAACCAACAAATTTTGACATGGGGTTAAAAAAAATGTTTTTCTTTGGGCAATTCCAATGGTTCATTATCGAAGATAATAAACCAAAAATACGGCTAGAGTATTGGAACATCGGTAAACAATACGTACAGGATGTTGGAATATCGGTAAAAAATACGAGTAGAGAGTTGGAATATAGGTGAAAATTACCGCTACGGAAAAAAAAGTGAAATACAGAATATCGGTAAATTTTACCGACATACTTACAATTGAGCGATGTTTTCAAGGGGAAAGTCAGTTTAATAGTTTTATCAAATGAGGCTGCTCCACTTCTAATGACGTAATTGCTGCCAAGTAATTTACCAGTACATCCACACTTCTTTCAGCACTGCACAAAGCACTACAACAAGTTCAATATGAAGAATTTTCAGGGAGCTCAGTTTCAGGGAACCTAACGGGGCGCAGTTTCGGATAAACTAAAACACTTGAATCAACGATACATTTTGACAACCTGTAAAATCTCTACTATTCCGGATAACGAAACTTGAAGAATAAAGCGGAATCTTATTATGACGAACAAAAACTGAATAAAATGAATTCATTGTTATCCATACATCATGTTAAAAAAGAGATAGAATATAAGAAAGTGTTTCTAATTTCCTAGCTTTCAATTGTCCACGGCATTTTACTCTGAGGTCACAACATTCTTCCGACCTAAGTAAGCGCGCTGGCGGCTCACGCAATCGGCGTGGGCGGTCGTTGGCAACAGAGCCAGTAGAGCTGCCAGTAGCAATGTCCTGGTCACCCACATCTTACTCCAGCTGAGGTGGCAGGACTGAAAATTTTGGTAGGTAACAGGGTTAGTCATCTGTACCAGAGGCTGTGGCTAGAGTAGAAGTGTCTCCTTCTGCAAGTGTTTTCCCAGACTCAATGTCCATGGGAGGAGGATCAACTGGCAGGAGGTGATCACGGTGGCGCCGGATTTCGGTTCCTCCATCCAACCTGACAATAACCATTCCAAAACCAAGGCCGATAACTTGTCCACGCGTCCATGGAAGGTGTTGAGGTCTGTCGTCCCTGGCTAGGACTTGGTCACCAGGCTATAGTTTGGCCAGTCTCTGATCTTTGGGTGCAGTGGTTCATTGCCTTTCTTCTGGGTTGGGGGAGAACAGATTCAGTTGTGTCCTAAATATGAGCATTGCCGGGGATTGATTGGTGGTTGAGTGGAGAGTGTTCCGATACATAAAAATCCACAGTCATGCAGCATGGCTATAAGAGCGAATTTTCGAAGAAATAATTGGTTTTATGTAAAATTTCTCCATTAAAGAACGTGATGTCCATGAAGAACCTCTAAAGTATCAACCACGTCTTCATCTTCAAAAAGCCCCAGTTTGAGAACCGAATAAGATATAGCAATTCTGACTTAACCCTCTTATTCAGCGTGTAAGAACCTTTAAAATGAGGTGTCGCTTGACAGACTTTCATTCATTGGGTGCCCCCCCCCCCCCAATCACAAAAGCCCCCCTAAGCTTTTGGACATTTCAACGCAGAACACGACGGTGAAGTAAGAATTGCGATATCTCATTCCGTTATCAGATTAGAGCAGACCTAACATGGTTATCATGCCAAATAACTACCACGATTCTTCATATTCAAAGTGCTCCAGTTTGAGAACAGAATGAGATATCGCAATTCTGATGTCACAATCGTGATCAGCATAAACAACACCTTTAACGAAAATATGAGTTTTAAAAATTTTGGACCGAGAACAATAGCTACATTTTTTTCCAAAATTCGCTAAAAGGAACCTATCAAGGTGACGTATCACAGCCTTTAGGTCTTTGTCCACTAAGTTACCTATCTGGATGAAGTTTTTCAATGTTCTAACACTTTTCTCGGCCAGTTCATTTCTTTGGGGGTGGTAAGAGGCTCCTGTGACATGCAAGTTCTTGAATCTTTTACCAAAAACTGCTGAAACGCATTCTCGAACGCATTTTTGAAATTCAATTTGAAAACAAAATTGAATATAAATTCAATTTTGTATTTGTAAAAACAAAAATTATTACTAAAACCTGTGAATTTCATAAATTGAACTATAAATGTTAAAAGCAGAAAGGAATAACACCTGAAACCGTTAGTTATAACTAATTGTGTGCTTTGATTTACAACGTAGACGATCAATAGAGATAAATTTATTAATGTCGATTGGACAAAAAACCGAAAACCGAAACCCATCCCTATATAATATTTACAAGATTTACATTAATATAGTATTATATTCATTTGAGCGCATCGTTGTAGAAACGTTAAGGCCAATCTTATTACAATATAGTAAGAAGGGAGGAGAGACAGAGAGAGAGAGCGATAGAGACAGAGCAAAGGATAAATGCACTTGATCTTGAGTCATTTGTGTCAAATCAGAACCTACAGTAGCAGGATTTACTGATTTTATTGCCCTGTTTCAGCTATGCCCGGGCGAATGTGTGAATATATGTGGAGAACAACCTCAGCCACAATGCTACCCAGGAAGCAACGATCCAAACTGTAAAACATTGACGACACCGAAGCCTACCTCTCAATGTTATCCAGGATCATCGGATCCACGATGCCCAAGACCACCACCAACTACCTCATCGCCACCAATATGCTATCCTGGTTCAAGAGACCCTAGGTGTCCAACAATCCCTTCAACAACTTATGCTCCAGCAACTTCCTCATCAAAACCTTTCTGCTATCCTGGTTCAAATGATCCTAGGTGTCCGAAACCACCATCCACAACACCTTCCCCACAATGCTATCCAGGATCAACAGATCCAAGATGTCCAAGACCACCATCAACTACTATGGCATCACCTTCATGCTATCCTGGTTCAACTGATCCTAGGTGTCCGAAACCACCCTCCACAACATCTTCCCCTCAATGCTATCCAGGATCATCAGATCCAAGATGTCCAACACCACCACTCACTCCTCCAGCACCACCATCATGCTATCCTGGTTCAAATGATCCTAGGTGTCCAAAACCACCTACCACAACATCTTCCCCACAATGCTACCCAGGATCAACAGATCCAAGATGTCCAAGACCACCACCAACTACTCCAGCACCACCATCATGCTATCCTGGTTCAAATGATCCCAGGTGTCCAAAACCACCCACCACAACATCTTCCCCGCAATGCTACCCAGGATCATCAGATCCAAGATGTCCAAGACCGCCAACCACTGCTCCAGCACCACCATCATGCTATCCTGGTTCAAATGACCCTAGGTGTCCAAAACAACCCTCCACAACATCCCCCACTCAATGCTATCCAGGATCATCAGATCCCAGATGTCCAAGACCACCACCCACTTCTCCAGCAACACCATCATGCTATCCTGGTTCAAAGGATCCTGGGTGTCCAACAATCCCTTCAACAACTTATGCTCCAGCAACTTCCCCATCAAAACCTTTCTGCTATCCTGGTTCAAATGATCCTAGGTGTCCAAAACCACCTACCACAACATCTTCCCCACAATGCTACCCAGGATCATCAGATCCAAGATGTCCAAGACCACCACCCACTCCTCCAGCACCAACATCATGCTATCCTGGTTCAAAGGATCCTAGGTGTCCAACAATCCCTTCAACAACTTATGCTCCAGGAACTTCCTCATCAAAACCTTTCTGCTATCCTGGTTCAAATGATCCTAGGTGTCCAAAACCACCTACCACAACATCTTCCCCACAATGCTTCCCAGGATCATCAGATCCAAGATGTCCAAGACCACCACCCACTCCTCCAGCACCACCATCATGCTATCCTGGTTCAAATGATCCTAGGTGTCCAAAACCACCCCCAACAACATCTACACCGCAGTGCTATCCAGGATCATCAGATCCAAGATGTCCAAGACCACCACCAACTACTCCAGCAACACCATCATGCTATCCTGGTTCTAATGACCCTAGGTGTCCAAAACCACCTTCCACAACATCCTCCCCTCAATGCTATCCAGGATCATCAGATCCGAGATGTCCAAGACCTCCACCCATTTCTCCAGCAACACCATCATGCTATCCTGGTTCAAAGGATCCTAGGTGTCCAACAATCCCTTCAACAACTTATGCTCCAGCAACTTCCCCATCTAAACCTTTCTGCTATCCTGGTTCAAATGATCCTAGGTGTCCAAAACCACCTACCACAACATCTTTCCCACAATGCTATACAGGATCATCAGATCCAAGATGTCCAAGACCACCACCAACTACTCAGGCACCGCCATCATGCTATCCTGGTTCAAATGACCCTAGGTGTCCAAAACAACATTCCACAACATCCTCCCCTCAATGCTATCCAGGATCATCAGATCCCAGATGTCCAAGACCACCACCCACTTCTCCAGCAACACCATCATGCTATCCTGGTTCAAAGGATCCTAGGTGTCCAACAATCCCGCCAACAACTTATGCTCCAGCAACTTCCCCATCAAAACCTTTCTGCTATCCTGGTTCAAATGATCCTAGGTGTCCAAAACCACCCCCAACAACATCTACACCTCAGTGCTATCCAGGATCATCAGATCCAAGATGTCCAAGACCACCACCAACTACTCCAGCAACACCATCATGCTATCCTGGTTCTAATGACCCTAGGTGTCCAAAACCACCTTCCACAACATCCTCCCCTCAATGCTATCCAGGATCATCAGATCCGAGATGTCCAAGACCTCCACCCATTTCTCCAGCAACACCATCATGCTATCCTGGTTCAAAGGATCCTAGGTGTCCAACAATCCCTTCAACAACTTATGCTCCAGCAACTTCCCCATCTAAACCTTTCTGCTATCCTGGTTCAAATGATCCTAGGTGTCCAAAACCACCTACCACAATATCTTCCCCACAATGCTATACAGGATCATCAGATCCAAGATGTCCAAGACCACCACCAACTACTCAGGCACCGCCATCATGCTATCCTGGTTCAAATGACCCTAGGTGTCCAAAACAACCTTCCACAACATCCTCCCCTCAATGCTATCCAGGATCATCAGATCCCAGATGTCCAAGACCACCACCCACTTCTCCAGCAACACCATCATGCTATCCTGGTTCAAAGGATCCTAGGTGTCCAACCATCACTTCAACAACTTATGCTCCAGCAACTTCCCCATCAAAACCTTTGTGCTATCCTGGTTCAAATGACCCTAGGTGTCCAAAACAACCTACCACAACATCTTCCCCACAATGCTACCCAGGATCAACAGATCCAAGATGTCCAAGACCACCACCCACTTCTCCAGCAACTCCATCATGCTATCCTGGTTCGAATGATCCTAGGTGTCCAAAAAAACCTACCACAACATCTTCCCCACAATGCTACCCAGGATCAACAGATCCAAGATGTCCAAGAACACCACCCACTTCTCCAGCAACTCCATCCTGCTATCCTGGTTCAAATGATCCTAGGTGTCCAACAATCCCTTCAACGACTTATGCCCCAGCAACTTCCCCATCAAAACCTTTCTGCTATCCTGATTCAAATGACCCTAGGTGTCCAAAACCACCTACCACAACATCTTCCCCACAATGCTATCCAGGATCATCAGATCCAAGATGTCCAAGACCACCATCCACTTCTCCAGCAACACCATCATGCTCTCCTGGTTCGAATGATCCTAGGTGTCCAAAACCACCCTCCACAACATCTTCTCCTCAATGCTATCCAGGATCATCAGATCCAAGATGTCCAAGACCACCACCCGCTCCTCCAGCAACTCCATCATGCTATCCTGTTTCAAATGATCCTAGGTGCCCAACAATCCCTTCAACGACTTATACTCCAGCAACTTCCCCATCAAAACCTTTCTGCTATCCTGGTTCAAATGACCCTAGGTGTCCAAAACCACCTACCACAACATCTTCCCCACAATGCTATCCAGGATCATCAGATCCAAGATGTCCAAGACCACCACCCACTTCTCCAGCATCACCATCATGCTATCCTGGTTCGAATGATCCTAGGTGTCCAAAACCACCCCCAACAACATCCTCACCGCAGTGCTATCCAGGATCATCAGTTCCAAGATGTCCAAGACCACCACCCACTCCTCCAGCAACTCCATCATGCTATCCTGGTTCAAATGAACCTAGGTGTCCAACAATCCCTTCAACAACTTATGCTCCAGCAACTTCCCCATCAAAACCATTCTGCTATCCTGGTTCAAATGATCCTAGGTGTCCAAAACCACCTACAACATCTTCCCCACAATGCTACCCAGGATCAACAGATCCAAGATGTCCAAGACCGCCACCCACTTCTCCAGCAACACCATCATGCTATCCTGGTTCAAATGATCCTAGGTGTCCAACAATCCCTTCAACAACTTATGCTCCAGCAACTTCCCCATCAAAACCTTTCTGCTATACTGGTTCAAATGATCCTAGGTGTCCAAAACCACCTACCACAACATCTTCCCCACAATGCTATCCAGGATCATCAGATCCAAGATGTCAAAGACCACTACCCACTCCTCCAGCACCACCGTCATGCTATCCTGGTTCAAATGATCCTAGATGTCCAAAACCACCCCCAACAACATCCTCACCGCAGTGCTATCCAGGATCATCAGATCCAAGATGTCCAAGACCACCACCCACTCCTCCAGCAACTCCATCATGCTATCCTGGTTCAAATGATCCTAGGTGTCCAACAATCCCTTCAACAACTTATGCTCCAGCAACTTCCCCATCAAAACCATTCTGCTATCCTGGTTCAAATGATCCTAGGTGTCCAAAACCACCTACCACATCTTCCCCACAATGCTACCCAGGATCAACAGATCCAAGATGTCCAAGACCGCCACCCACTTCTCCAGCAACACCATCATGCTACCCTGGTTCAAAGGATCCTAGGTGTCCAACAATCCCTTCAACAACTTATGCTCCAGCAACTTCCCCATCTAAACCTTTCTGCTATCCTGGTTCAAATGATCCTAGGTGTCCAAAACCACCTACCACTACATCTTTCCCACAATGCTATACAGGATCATCAGATCCAAGATGTCCAAGACCACCACCAACTACTCAGGCACCGCCATCATGCTATCCTGGTTCAAATGACCCTAGGTGTCCAAAACAACCTTCCACAACATCCTCCCCTCAATGCTATCCAGGATCATCAGATCCCAGATGTCCAAGACCACCACCCACTTCTCCAGCAACACCATCATGCTATCCTGACTCAAAGGATCCTAGGTGTCCAACCATCACTTCAACAACTTATGCTCCAGCAACTTCCCCATCAAAACCTTTCTGCTATCCTGGTTCAAATGACCCTAGGTGTCCAAAACAACCTACCACAACATCTTCCCCACAATGCTACCCAGGATCAACAGATCCAAGATGTCCAAGATCACCATTCACTTCTCCAGCAACTCCATCATGCTATCCTGGTTCGAATGACCCTAGGTGTCCAAAACCACCTACCACAACATCTTCCCCACAATGCTATCCAGGATCATCAGATCCAAGATGTCCAAGACCACCACCCACTTCTCCAGCAACACCATCATGCTATCCTGGTTCGAATGATCCTAGGTGTCCAAAACCACCCTCCACAACATCTTCTCCTCAATGCTATCCAGGATCGTCAGATCCAAGATGTTCAAGACCACCACCCGCTCCTCCAGCAACTCCATCATGCTATCCTGGTTCAAATGATCCTAGGTGTCCAACAATCCCTTCAACGACTTATGCTCCAGCAACTTCCCCATCAAAACCTTTCTGCTATCCTGGTTCAAATGACCCTAGGTGTCCAAAACCACCTACCACAACATCTTCCCCACAATGCTATCCAGGATCATCAGATCCAAGATGTCCAAGACCACCACCTACTTCTCCAGCATCACCATCATGCTATCCTGGTTCGAATGATCCTAGGTGTCCAAAACCACCCTCCACAGTATCTTCTCCCCAATGCTATCCAGGATCATCAGATCCAAGATGTCCAAGACCACCACCCGCTCCTCCAGCAACTCCATCATGCTATCCTGGTTCAAATGATTCTAGGTGTCCAACAATCCCTTCAACGACTTATGCTCCAGCAACTTCCCCATCAAAACCTTTCTGCTATCCTGGTTCAAGTGATCCAAGGTGTCCAAAACCACCGTCCACGACATCCTCCCCACAATGCTATCCAGGATCAACAGATCCAAGATGTCCAAGACCGCCACCAACTACTCAGGCACCATCATGCTATCCTGGTTCAAATGATCCTAGGTGTCCAAAACCACCTACCACCTCTTCCCCACAATGCTACCCAGGATCAACAGATCCAAGATGTCCAAGACCGCCACCCACTTCTCCAGCAACTCCATCATGCTATCCTGGTTCAAATGATCCTAGGTGTCCAACATTCCCTTCAACAACTTATGCACCAGCAACTTTTCCATCAAATCCTTTCTGCTATCCTGGTTCAAATGATCCTAGGTGTCCAAAACCACCTACCACATCTTCCCCACAATGCTATCCAGGATCAACAGATCCAAGATGTCCAAGACCGCCACCAACTACTCAGGCACCATCATGCTATCCTGGTTCAAATGATCCTAGGTGTCCAAAACCACCGTCCACGACATCTTCCCCACAATGCTATCCAGGATCATCAGATCCAAGATGTCCAAGACCACCATCCACACCTCCATCACCACCATCATGCTATCCTGGTTCAAATGATCCTAGGTGCCCAAAACCACCCTCCACAACATCATCTCCGCAGTGCTATCCAGGATCATCAGATCCAAGATGTCCCAGACCACCACCTACTACCCCATCAACTCCACCACCATGCTATCCTGGGTCCAATAATCCTAGGTGTCCTAGACCTTTTGACACGACACCTCGCCCGACTTCGCAACCTGCTCAATGTTATCCCGGCTCGCCAGATCTTCGATGCCCATCTGTTCCACCCTCACCTTCGGCTACTCCCTATCCATCACGTACAACACCATCAAAACCCTTCTGTTATCCCGGCTCCAATGATCCCCGTTGTGTGAGGCCTTCCAATCCTCCCATCCTACCAACCTATTTGCCTCCGTTTGGAGTAGCTGCCCCTGAGGGTGCCGAATTGGCTGGTGGAGTTGGAGCATTACGCAAGAGATGCGTTGATTCTGCGTGTTCAACTGCTACTCAAAAGGCTAGGACTGTCTTTTTCGAAAAAGGTATGTTGTATCACAAATGATTTTTTTTTTTTAAATTTCTTCTGAATAAAGGGTACCTTATCTCTTTGCCTTTTTAATTCTATAAATTGAAGGATTTCATGGTTCTATGTTTTTGATGTATTTGAACGCCTTTTTTCAGACCAACACTCGCTTGCTCATCCCAGAAGACTGACCAAGAGGGAGGCTATACCTGATCATAAAGTGCATCTTATAGATGAAACCTTGGTAGCGGACCAAGTTGGCTCAAGTTTCTACATCACTTCAATATTTTTCGCTGTGTTTGCTATTGGTATTGGTATTGGGATGATAATAAGAATGTATAAACAACAAGCTTCGGAGAGTATAATGAGCGTGTAACTTTTCATGATTGTAAATAAAACGACTACGATACCTGTATTTTATGAATAATCGCATAGTTGGCTAGTGACATGGACTGATTGGATAAATGTGCCATAGATTGGAAGCTTCCCATACCACTGTTCCACACAGTTATCCTCCTTCTTCTCTTGAGGTAATCAACGGGCACTTCGAGAAAAAAAAACGAAGATAATTATTAATCGGGACCTACAGTTATAAATTACTAATGAAGTGATACTATCAACAGAATGAAACCGCCCCACTTTTTGTAGATTTCCCTCTCTAAAGAAATTTCCTCGACTGCTGCAAAATAAATCACATTTTTATAGAAAGTCGTACCGTTAATCAATATCCTGAAGTGATTGTGTTCATTGACGTTTGAAAAATAAGTACAAACTCCATTCTTCCAATAGGACCCTTTCGTTCTTATGCTCAAGGGAGATTAGAGGAAATAATCTTCAGGTGAATGGGGAGGCATCCACAGAATTTTTCTCCGTGGTAATCTCTGAGTGAGTTAATGTACTACAGCCTTTCCTCCGACAGTCCCCCCTACCTGTGACTGTCCCTTGCTCCTTCTTCCTCAACCAGCATTCGCTGTTGAATGACCAACCAAATAAAACACTAAATACTAATGCATTTTCTGAATAATCGTATGGGTTATGTTGTAATTTCCTAAGCCCAATCCAAAGGTAAGCATCGCTATTGCCCTGAACAAAAAAGTCAGAAACGTAGCTAGAATATCGGGTTTTGCTTTCAATATGCCATGTTTCTTACAAATGTATTTGTATATGTAAATATTGTGTCTTAAACAAAAGATACCTAAAATGACTAAAACTTCATTTTAAGACACTTTTGGCTAATTCTCTGAAATAGCACAATAATCTTGATTAAATTTATTCGAGTTACTATGTGTACAGGTGAAAATTCCCATCCACCATTTTCAGATAAAAACTATTAAAAAAAACTATAAAAAAATATTACCAGCCCAAAAATGGTTATTTTTGGCGATTTGCCGCTTCACCTGAAACAGACTTTATGATTTAGATGAGACTCGAAAGAGAAAAAAAGATGAGGGGCAACTATCATCTGGCGTCACGGACATATCGACTGTCGCTTCAGAAGGACATAATTTGTTCCAATATTTTTGCTCACGGCTTCCTCGGTAGGATTGGTGAAAAAGGTGAGGGAATTAAAACTTCAGCCGGTTTACATTAAATAAGGAAAATGTGACGTCGAAACATAGAGTGAAGTAGGAGTGAAAATGGGGCCAGTACGGCTTCGTCAAAGTAATAATTACTAATATTTACGTCAAAGTAATAATTATTAATATTCTTCGACCGCCTCCAAGAATCACTATCGAAGAAGCACAGTTATAAATTTATTTTTAGTTTTTGTAAGAAAATCAATTTAAAAAATGTAATAGTTCATATAAATTATATTACATTTATTTTAATAAAACTGGTTGAAATCCATTGACCATTGTGATTAGAAGCAGGAAGTCAGCTGAAACCTTATCACTTGGGCTATCTAAAAATTACAACGGAAACTAAGGCACGATCCCTGGCCTCCATTAAAAAATGTTTTCTGATCGAACCAAATTTCCCTTGCAGTTACACATTTTACCGTCTCGTCCCGAAGGAGTGAAACGATTACTTTCTGTTGGAATACTTCATCCACATATGTCCACCTTGCTCTTGTCTACCAGAAGACTGGACAACCAATTCATGGATTTGCTGATGCAAACTGGGGATCATGCACAGAAGACAGGAAATCCTACACCGGCTACATATTCAAGTTTGGAGGAAGTGCAATCAGCTGGGAGAGCCGAAAACAGAGAACTGTTGCACTATCCACTCAAGAAGCTGAATATATGTCGCTGACTGATGCTGCTAAGGAAGCTATGCATTTAAAACAATTAATCGCAGATATGGGAATCCAACATGATGCAGTTGAAATATACAACGACAACATTTCCGCTCAACAATTGACTAAAAATCCAATTATAAGCACTCGCTCCAAACACATAAGCATCAAAGAACATTTCATCCGCGAAAAGGTCCAAGATGGAAACATAGTGGTTACGTTCAAGCCAACTGAAGACATGGAAGAGGACATCCTCACCAAAGGACTTGCAGGACCTCGCCACTGTCTACTTCAACAGGCAATTGGACTTAAACTAAAGCCAGCTGAGTGAGGGGGAGTGTTGGAATACTTCATCCACATATGTCCACCACGCGTCTTTAGTTCACAACCACCACCAATAATATCCATGCAGTTGATAATACTGATACAACACTTATAGTTTTTTCCCGTGTAGTTAGCACATGCTTCATTAACATTCTTCTATTAAAACGTTCAAATCTCGCCTTGCTTTTTATGGTTCTCCTATAATCCCAAAAACTTTCCCCCATGAAAAATAAACGCTATGAGCCTTACATGTCTACAAGAATTAGTAACTATGCACTGGATTGGCTGGTAAAGGAGGGACATCAATCGTCATTCATTCCGTTTCAATACATATTTTTTCTTTATAATATAAACATTATTTACAACTTTAATTATTGTCTGATGTTTAATACAGATGTCAGTGAAAAAAGGAACTGTACGTAACAAATAATACTATTTCTACTTAGTATGAGTTGTTTTCAATAAATTTATAATAATAGCAAAACAGCTAGAAACATAACTTTTGAATATAATATTTCGGAAAATGGGCATTATGTGGTTATGAATTCTACAGTAGGTATCAAAAAGATTTGTCATTTGGTGCAATACACTAATTAGAACGAAATCTTGATACTTATTTACATTAATATAAATACGAACCATATGAACACTTTTACGGAATAACAGTTGATTATGATTACATCTATGTACAGAAATTTTTGAACAAATGCTTCGATATGGCTCAACGTTTTGGTAACTTTTCAAGAATAGGTAATTGGAAAAGGTTATTATATTTTATCCTAATTAGAACAATCATGAAATCACAAATCATTTTTCAACAGTATGAACATTAAAACGTTGTAACATAATAATGAATATATTAAAATACAGGAAGATGTGCAACATTCAATACTTAAATTTGAACGTAATACTGTCATTGTTATTATTTAGATTAGGTAATAATACATCAAATTGTACAATGTCACTCACTTGGAAATAGGCAGATACATTATTTCCTTGTTGAAAATCAGAGGGTTATTAGCTTTTCACAGAACAACATTTCCGCCTCGTCCTGTAACTCTGAAAGGTAAGTGAGGTTTTCAAATGTAAGGAAAATGTAAGAGTTAGCTCATCAAGTAAAAATGAGCCAGCAGCAGCTCTATTTAAAAAATATTAACATACAAAATTATGTCCTGCGCTTCGAGTGTATGATACCGAGAACTGCAAACTATTTTCTATTACAATGTACTGTTGTATCTTACAGATAGTTTTGTATCCACTATCACCTTGCTATTGCCATTGAATATAAAAAAGAGTATATTTCTGTGTTCAACATTTCGGTTTATATAAAATACTCTTCTATAATTATTTACTAGCAAGTTTTCTCTTATTTTGGGTTCTAAAGGCATTTGTTCTACTTGAACGCATGGCTTGCGCATCAGATACTTATTAAGTGGCATTCACCAACGTATGCGAATCGTGATTCTGATAAAACGAACATAAGTAAATAATGGATTGTAGAAGATGACATCAAATAAGTAAATATATTATATCTTGATTTACATCAATTATTGTGTGCTAGTATTCAAAAACTATTTTACAAAAAGTGAAACATCTATATTCAAAAGTTGGCAACCAGGTACGCTAATATTTAAAATAATCAACATTCCGTATACAGATACCTATACTCGTATAGTCGCTCTTCTAAGGAAGTAATGAACTCAACCCAAAATTGTTGGTCCGAAACCTAGTTGTGTTCGCAAAATGATTGCGAAAAGAAAGATATGTATAATCAGAGAATATGTTAATTTTTCGATCACTAATGATACGTTGGAAAGCATTTTCAACTATTCCATCGCAGTTCAGCACAGCAAATATATATCGGATAACTTCGCAGTTTATTTGATCAACTTTGAATCGGCGGGGGAAGTAGGCAACCCGCTGATTACAAATTTTGGAAGTTCAGAGTAATACTACGTCAATATGCTGACCCACTTATATGTATTTATGAGAAATTTATACTAATTTGTTGAAACGAGTCTGGAGAACAAATTATACGGAGACAGTTAAAATCCACGTTCTCTGGAGTTAGTTGGTGAACTGATGTTCAGCACCTATCCGTTGAGTGATGGGTATCTAAATGATGGCCTACAGCTACTCATTACTACCATCTTCAACTAAAATCTCTCAAATCGGAGAATGTAGGCACTTCAAGATAAGACGTGGAAGATTTGTTCTTTGACCTAATATAACGATTGGACAGTGAACACAGAGATTTTCTCTACTCTACGAGGACTCTAAGAATCCCTTTCAACGCTGGAAAGTGCGCCTTACAATATTATCAAGTATGAGAGCGGGGGTTGTCTCGAGGTCGTTACAGTTATTTTGAGAGAATGGCGTTCAGTGGATGTCCCTGTTAACACTCATTTGAATTTTCTCCCCCTACTGCCTATTCAAAACCGACGTTTCGACGTATGTAAGCAAGGCGAGCATTTTTAGGCCTTATGATGTACAGTATTAATGTACATATTATTTTTTCAGACATTTCCAACGTAAATTCCGTTCCATCAACACACGCAGAGCTGATTTCAACCAGCCAAGTATGAAGCTACTAATGTCGTTATGTTTTGATGTTTACTAGCGTACATACAACGCTTAGCTTCATCTTGGCAGAATAATTTAGGCTGGTGAGACCCAGAGAATAATTGAATGTTATTTTTTAGAATGAAAACATAAGGACGAATTGGTTGATCACTTAACTAAATAATCATATTGTGCTTCGTCCTCACTTCTATCTTAAACACTAAGAATAGAAACTGAAAATGATTACCAAACATACCACATTGACACAACAGTAGTATGAGTAAAATTTATCTTAAAGTACACACGTATAAATTAGCACGACACCCATCACAACGGTAAAGTGAAGTAAACGTTTATACACCAAAGAAATAACATCTAATAATACATCGATCACAGGAATTCGTTAGTTATTCGAATAGTTGAAGCTCGATAATTTTGCAATTTTGCGAACGATCACTTATATCAAATAAGTGTGAAATTGATTCAACTATTCAAAATGTGGGTAAACAGGTTGGTAAATTTTTGGAAACTGACAAGTCTGAAGGAAGTGGGAGAGTTCCTTTTTCAATCAGTCATTACCTTCAAAGAGTTGGATTCCTACCTAAATATCGAATTTGAGCTGACATTTCAATGAATAATACATAAAATGAATTAGCTAATAAAGCCAATGATGCTATCAATTAATCTATGTGAACTGGTAGATCAGATTGTCCATACTTGTACCTTCTCTGCAACGACACACCAATTGGCATGATCATAATATGAAGAGATGATGTGAAGGCTTTCAACGTAACGCTCTATTAGCTGATCTAGTTCTCCTTCTCTGAAAACATGGTAGTATCTATGAAATGTGATAGCTCCTCCCCCGCTATCAGATAGCAGAGAATCTTGCGAAGTTGATCCTGATAATGACGTCTCACAACTCTGAGCTTTATTCAGATGCTCATTTGGCTCTTGGGTCGACGCTCGCTGACGAACGAGCTTGTTCATGCACGAACGAGGAAGCGGCATTTCTTCCGACGACGATCTTCCATCGCATCGGGCCATTCGTCTGTCAGCAAAGCGCGCGTCCTTACTGCAATCACTAGCTTTATCTGATGCAAACGAAGCCGTGCTGGGTGTTTTCCCAGCTGAACTGGTATTCTGCCTGCTGACATCACTTCCTGTTCTATCAGAAACATCTCCCGCATCACTGGACTCAATCGAGTTCCCAGGCCTGAGCAAGGAATTTTGACTGCTGCTTGTAATATCTCCGAAAGACACTGTATCTCTTCTTGAGTCTCTACTTCCGTCGCTACCAGCCTTATCAGAGTAATCTCCGGCCTCGCTAGATTCAATCGACAACCCTGGACGTAAGGACTGAATGCTTCCAGAATCGGAAATTTGTATCGTTTCCCTCCGAGAGCTTGGTCGACTCCCCTCACTGCTGCTTCCAGTTCTTTCAGACAAATCTCCGGCTTCGCTTGATTCTAATGAAATACCCAAATGTAGAGGGTTACTTTCAGTGAATTCACCTCTTTCTTTTGCGAATGGATCTGCCGGTTCACTCATCTCCACAGATATGCTCGGCCTCCTTGGCATATCCTTAGCGGGTAGTAGCTCGATAATTGTAGTTTCCTCTCGTGGAGCCGCATTGGTTGTGTCCGGCTGGAGCTGCCTTACAGTTGGCTTACTCAACAGAACTTTATTATTTGGAAGTATAGTATTTCGCCGAGAGTCTGTCCAGTTTCCTTCACTTTCACTGCTATCAGGATCGCTGAGTTCAGGATTTTCTTTACAGTCCGTATCTGCTGCTTCTAGAGAATTGTCACATTTCTTCGGGTGGTTGATATCGTCTTTGGTCTCCTTCAAACCATTTTCTTCTTTGGGTTCCAGAATGAGAGGAGGTTTGTCATCTGAGAGCGTCTCTATCAAATTTGGAATAATGAACTGAGGCATTTTTGGAACTTCCTCTGTGTATTCTTGCAGGAGAGGTATCTGCTCTTCTAAAAGATGAATAGTCTTGTACTGGTCGCTTATCAATGATGATCTTCTCCTGATTCCAATGTAAATCTCGTTTGTATTCTCCTCCAGTTTATTATCGTTCTCTACGTGTTTTTCTTCTGCGGCTGCACCTTCTCCTTTAACTCGTCCTCCTTGTTTCGAATTGTCGAGCAACGTACGGAAAGGAGGGGCCACCTCACTTTTTTTTTTACGATCATCATTCTTTTCCTGCAATTCTTTGCTCAATTTCGTCAAATCCTCCAGGTCCTCGCTCAATTTACACAAGTAAGGGTCGTCCAGCTCATCCATCAGTTGATTATCCCCTGAATACACTGGAGAAAGAGCTTGAATCGACGAACTTTGTTCTCGATACCTATCAATTTCTGCTAACAACTTTTCACTCAACTTCTCTGCGAAATCTGCTAAATGTTGACGACACTCTTCATCCCATCTCTTATCTTTATCTCCACCATATTTGGACATATCTAAATTGGAATCGCACGACTGGCTGTTTCCGGCGCATTCACTAACCGTGGAAGACATATTGATATTGTTTAACTTATTGGTTTTGCTCGACCCAGATGACTCCTTTGCCTTCAAGTTCATGTAAAAATCGTCCTCGAGGACAATCCGTGGATTGGTCTTTAGTGGGAATTGTTTTCTTTTTGCCTGTGGACTCGATTGGATGACTACATCTACTGTCTCCTCCAATGAGGTAGCCACATCAGCAGCTGCTTCCAACAAAGGGGAAAGCCGTGAGCTGTTAGTATCTACCTTTGGTTTATCCAGCTCAAGATTCAAGCTGGGTTGGTCTTTTGAAAAGTCAACTTTCTTATCGAACTGTACAAGAGGTTCACTGGTAGCTCCAGCAGAGCGATCGGGTTCTTCATTGTGTTTTGGCTCGCATGTTTGTAACACTGATTTTGAATCTGGAACAATACATAATATTGACTATTGAATTGGAGTCATAAATAAAATGTCTTCTGCAAACCAAAAACTCTCTACATCTATGACGTCGTGTCTGGACATAGCGAGAGCCCGGCCATACCCAACGAAGTCTAGTAAAAAACTTCGTGGTTTTCTTCAGTAATGAAGAACGGTACACAGTTAAAAGACGAATATGAGTGAGTGGCCTGGAAAGGAATTCACGCTAGAATGGAATATTACCTAATTTTGTTTGGGTCGGCTCCGCTCAATACCTGAGTAAAGGATAGTGAAATCTCATTTGGCATGATGATTTCATGAATTCAGGAAATACAAGCAAACAGATATAATGCAACACACAACTTGGAACAAGAAGTTTGATCCAAACACCCACATGAAAGCATCCCCTGTTTCGATCGTAAACTGAATAAGAAGTAGTGAAGCGATAGAGGCCACAGGAGAACTATGAACGTATTCATGCATTTGGTCATAATATGGTCGTAATATTATTACGTAAGGTGATTATAAATCTTTCTGAATGGTATTTACATCTAAAATTAAGGGAAATATGTATGGGATATAAAGGACGTTATAAATTACTGTTGGAGGTTTGACTATTACCAGTTGGTCATGATGTACTTATTTCAATCTCAGTGACAAATTTCACTCAGTCATTAAATGTTAGGTTATCAGCTGTATAGGTAATACTGACCTGGTGCCGACATCTCCTCATCGTTTTTAATGGAGATGACGCTGCCTACCGAATCCGGTGATGATAGGCCAGACGAGTCACTGTCCATGTCGTCCGTTTCAGGGTTGAAAATCTCGAGGGAAAGTAGTCGAGGGGCGGGTCTTGGGGGCTCAGTACTTCCGTCATACATCGTGACGGATCGCCTCACTAGAGGGAACTGGCTCCGAAGGATGGCACCTGCGTAATAATAGAACTCGAGATTCAAAACAAAGGTACATCGTTAAAATTGAACAGGAACTGATATCAAAAGATCGAGTTTTAAAAATTTTGGACCGAGAACAATAGCTTCTGAAATATGCCATCCGATAGCTCTCGGCGAGCTGTACAAAGGGGTAAGACCGGTTTTATGATAGTTCAGAAAGGGATGATTATTAGAATAGCAAAATAAAAATGGAGGTGGTGGTGCCGGGTTTTGTACGGGATGTTTTAGGGGCAGAGGGGTAGATCCCTTTCTGAGATCTATTTTCTTATCAGCTAGGCCTCAGTACTCCCCACCTCTTCTTATATTTTGTGGCTCTTCAATCACTGGCAGGCTCATATTGTACAGGGGTGTGACGGGTGAGTACTCCTATAAAATTCCTCCCGTCCTTATTCTACACTAGCCTAGGTTATCACAATAATAAAGTTTATACAGGAACGCGGTTATCACAGTCGGGTGTCTCTTATGTAATACATTCACTCATTAATACAGTAATTTACATTCTCACCAATAAAATCTCATTCACAGTTGGTAACATTCACACAATAGACCAAGGGATTGGAGGAGTCCCACCGGTCCAGGGCCCACCCTTCCTAAAGTGGCCTCCGCGGCACTTAGCCCAGTTACCTTCGAGCTAAAATTACGAAATTTTTTTTATGGGTTCCGACCAACCCCACAATGGTCCTCGAAACTTTTCATAACCCTAGGTCAAGGGAAAGGGGTTCAAATCAAATTTCAAAACTCGAAAAATTCCCATCAAACGGTATGTTTTTTATTTCATATTTAGATAGAGTTTATTTTTTACAATTTTTAAAGACCATCCACAGCTTTGTACGACCAGCCGTTCGTTCACAATGACGGCTCAAATTTGGAGCAGATCGAAAATCGTCAACATGAGAGTGAATCGTAAGGCAGCCTGTCAGGTCCATTTTCAAACTGGGCCAGCTGATTCAAACAGCACATGGTTTTCAAATCTCGAGTTAATGAATAATATTTAATAATAATTATTAATAATGAAGCATAAATATTATTAATAACCAATAATAAAAATTATGGTTACCAATAATAATTATTAATAATTAATGATAATTCATAATAATAATTAATCTATCATTCAGTAATCGAGACAGAAGGGTGATCTGTACAAAGAAGATAATAAACCGTTGTGGCAAGAATTTGCAGAGTTTTTTTTATTCGATTTTCTGAATCTACGTATCTTGAAACGTAAACCAACAAATTTTGAGGGGGGTTAAAAAAAACAGTTCGTTACTAGATTAGGGTGATCTGCTCAGAGAAGATAATAAACCGTTGTGTCAAGAATTTGCAGAGTTTTTGCCGTTATTTCACCACCACCTCCTAACGCTTCAGCAGGAGCGAAAAGAACGCATATTTTACAAAATCCTCCGGACAAGCACTCGCTATAGGCAAGCCAGTCGAGTTGCTCCAACCATTCTCTTCTGAATTTTCGATTTTTTTTTTCCTTCTAATTTAGTTGGGAATTTATTTTCCAATGAAGGTTTCCATGTCTGTGTCAAAAATTGTAGTTTTTCATTGTCATCTAGAAATCGTCCAACAGCCAGATCAATGTGTGATTTGCCGAATCTCGTGCGAAATGGCGGCTGTGCTCTTGCAGCTGTAATCGTCTCCGGGTTAGCAATTATTTTAAATAAATTACATTTTGTTTTCTTTGGTTAAATGAAATATACACTAGGTCCAAACATTGGATCTACCCCCCTTAGCCCCCCCCCCCCCCCAGTAGATCCGCAACTGGGTAGCACGGAGCCTGTCGGAAAAATTCCATGTCGTCCCTGACATTTATACTAAGTTTTGAGGCCAAGTGAAGGTTATAACCTTCACTTGGCCTCAAACCTAAAACCTATAAATATTAGTGTTTCCCTCGCCTAATGGAACGAGTTATTTGTTCTGGGTTTCATATCACCTCTACTCCTCCGCACGATTTTATAAACGGAAGGAGCTTATTCTATCATGTTATGAATCTATATTTTCATATCAATAAAGTTATACTGTTTAATAAATTTGCGTTTTTTGTTGGCGTTTGTGTGTATGTTTCTATTATTATTATTTTTTTTTATTGGTGCATATTTGAATAATATAACTCGAGTCTTTGATCCAAATGAGAGACTAAAACTTTTCACAATGAAAAATTAAGGCTTTGCCGAACTTGCGCAAAGTATCCCCCTGCCACCCCCTAGGAAATTGCTCCAAACAAAAAAAAAAAAAAAAAAAAAAACGAAAAATAAAATTGCTGTTTAATTAATAAACATTGAGCCAGTGATATCTCGATTCGTTAGGTTCTGTAGAGTTCATAAATACCATTAGATTTCATTTTTCAATATCAAAAAAGTAGTTTGAATTGACTTTAAAAAAGTTGAAAAAGTGAAGCAAAGTTACCTCGTTTTACGGTAGTGTTTTGGGGAGGAAAAATGCCTTGCAAACATCAAATAATTAGTAGCCATGCATTATAAGTTAATCTCACTTGTGTGTTTGGTTGTGGTCAATTCTTCCAACTCTTTCGGACGGTATTCTCCTGCAATGATTGGTGCAACTTTGGACGCGACCAAACTCTTCGAGATATTGCTCGTGGGAGACAATCCCGGAGATATTGTGGGTTTGACATTCATAAACGTGGTATTTTCATTGGCTGGCTCTGGAGAGTCTTTGACGAGGCATGTTAGTTCGGTTTTTTCCGTGTTTTGTGTTACGACTGTTGGTATTGTAGCTGTTGAGGAAACGGGGGGTTCAGAGACGGGTTCTCGTGGCCGAGGGGTATCGGAAGTTGGTGAAGAAGGAGTCAGCATTGGGATGTAGTAGGTCGGAAGGGATTTTGTGGCAACTAACTGCGTTTTGCCCATTGGCGAAGAAAACGAACTTCTGGAACATTGCTGAACAGTGAAATTGGTGCGTGCCGTTGGGGAGGTCAAGAAATTAGCTTGAAACGTCCTTGGGGATGTAGATTGGGGGAAGTATTTCATTTTTGGTGAGGTTGGTGTCGTGGAGCTCATCAGTTGACCCGGATGTTTCAATTTCGGCGACGAAGGGTGCGACGAAAGCCCAAACGTTATTTGGGAGGATGGTTTCATTTTTGGTGATATGGGGGGCGGAAACTTGATTTTCGGCGAAGTGGGTTGAGGTGAAGCGGGTGTCGACTGTAACGTTGGGGACGTGTTGGTCGAATGTTGGTCGGCATCGGACTTCGGAACAAATATGACAGATGCGAAACTATCTTCAGAGTCAACACTGGTATCACTTTGAAGACTGCTATCTTTTGATGAGTCGGACCCATCCTCACGTGAATGTCTTCTCTCCCCAGGTTGTTCCTTCTTCCCTTCGAGGATAAATGCTTTGAATTCCACATTTTGAGGTGGCGGTGGAGGTGGAGGCGCTGCTTGCGGAATTGGTATTCCGATTTCGCCACTTGTCCAGTTTTGTAAAATTCGAACAAAACCGTTCTTAATTGATGCGCCAGCCACTTTTTCAATGCCTGTAGTTGAATTTTTAATTTTGTTGGTAAGTCCTGTTTTTATAATCTGAAATCGCTTAGCAGTAGAAGTAGAAAATAATGAATCCTTTAAGGAGTCCAGAGTTTTGTTATTCCTGTTATAAATTAATTCCTCGTTGAGAGAAGCTTGTTTTTGTATGTTTTGGCGAACTTTCTCTTTTTCCCGCAAGCGCTCTGTCGACATGAGCTCTTCATTCATGGAACTTTGTTTGAATACGTTACCACGTTTACTCATTTTGTTACCAGCAACTTTGAATTCTGGCAAACTTTTCACCATATTCTTCATATCCATAGCTTTATCTCGTTCTTCACTCTCCACATCTTCTTCGCAAACAGATTTCTTCTGTTTCACAAGACGCGGCTTGGAAGGTGTCTCAGCTTCACTCGGAACACTATCGTGTATTTCCAAACTAGGAACGCTTGATTGAGATCTTACCATCGTCTTTTGGTCTGTCACAATATCCGTCAAACTCTTCGACTTATAGCTCAGTGCACCATCAGCATTTTTAGACTCTTCTAACAGCTTTCTCCTGATTGATGAAGAGAATTCGCTATCTTCTTCTAGGCGTCTCAACTCGATTGGTTGATCTTGGATGTCTTCACAACCTTCAGGATCGTATCGTCGAGGTGGAGGCTCTTTAGACGTGCAGCTTGTCCACGATTCCAAGAACCACGGACGGCTGCGAGCGCCACCACGTTTCACACCAGCTAGTTTCTACGAAAAATATGTGATACACGTTTCATTAGAAACCTAAATAAATAAAATAATAAAAATTTACATTCACTTCTCGCCCTATCAATACTAACTTTCAACGCCCTTCTGACGAAACTGTAACAACTTTCATTCGGGCTTGACAACGACGAACTACTCGGCGAAGGGGCTACCTCGTGCATTTTACACTTACTCCTTCTTCGAGTGCAGCTACCCCTGAGGAAATTCAAGATAATAATTTTTAGGAGAAGGGTTTGAAGAAGGCTACTAAGCTATGTACTATTATCCACTACCCAAGCCAACTATACCCTGGAATTAAGGTGCGATCAAGGGCTTGCAAGAGTGTTGTTATATTACAAACTCAAAGTTTACTAAGGGATCATTTCTCTTTGGGGAGTGACGTTCCAGGAAATAGTCACCGTCCAAGCGGAGTGGTGACATCCTTATACGTCGCCCCTATTTATCTAACCATCTTATATTTTTGACGCGGTACCTAGAAGGGCCGGAGTCACTATCTGATGTGTGCATACATGCTGCATATAAATGGTGATGTGAGTCCTCCTCGCTGGTGGTGGTTGTTGGTGTCAACTCGAGAGAAGGCGTGCTTAGTGTCGTGGGCCGGTGCCACGGAACTAGGACGTCCTGCGACTCAAACTGCAAGATAATTTGACCCAAGATATAAATTAGCCCTGAAATGGTCTATGAGTTCTACATTTTTTCTCTGCTTGATGTTCCTAATGCCGTGAATTTAAAATGTCATCTCACCTTCCTGTGTCGCTGTTCCATAGCCCAGACGGATATGACAAGGCGGCCTCCGATCCTGAGGACGCGAGCCAGTTCCTTTATGGCTCCGATTCGGCGCTCTCTCGTCGCAAAATGATGAATCACCGCGATTGATAGCACCGCGTCGAAGCTCTCATCCCGAAAAGGAAGGGAGAGGTTGTCACACACCAGCACCTGAGTTTGGTAATATGATGAGATGAACTTCCAGATCCTCAAATGCAGGTCAAATTAGTTTACATTACAAATTTGGAACTTATAACATATAATATGTGTGACAACATATTATGAATGCCCTTAAAAACGAGTGGAAAACTATGACTGTGTAATTAGAGAATTCGCGTACACCAGTATCGGTCACTGAATATATCATTCATTCATTTATCCAAACATCTTGCGTCTGGAATAGCGAAATCGTACTTTTTGGTGAGTCAGTTCTTCGCAGTCAAGAGTTGCTGATACTAAAATTTATCTGTCACCCATGATTTCAAATTGTTAACTCTCGAATAGCATTCTCGCTGCGCACTAAGTTTGATTTCATAAGTTGTAACAATACCCCCTAATATTACAAACTCGTACTCCGATTACTTAACTGCTCGCTAACTAGTTAAGTCTTAACTGCTCGCTCCAAATCATCATTTCATTTTTTTTTAGTATCAGCTGAGAACGGCTGATTTGTGTTACTGGCTGAGGTTATCACTCATTCAGTAGCTGAAAGGACGGACAAATTTAGACCACATTTGTTTCACAATGTTTACTGGATGTTTCACATTGTTCTGGAGTTAACACTAATGTTTCACATTGTTCTGGAGTTAACAATGTTTAATGTCATATCGAGTTCCAACAACCGATTACGGATTACCTTATTCATGAGCGGCATGGCCTGTTGTGTACTACAGGCCATGCCGCTCATGAATAAGGTAGGCAAGCCAGCAAGACTTCACTAGTCTTGAAGACAAGATATGAATAAACGTTGCGCCGTATACCGAGTCACATTCCTTGAGTATTTCGTTATACATAACGAAATACCCATGGAATCGGTACATGCGGCTCGGTACTACAATAAAAATGATCTGTAATGGGCAATTCTATGCAACAATTATTATTTGTGCTAATGAGTTTGATTGACATCCAAATGTTTATGCTTAATAACTCTACTAAGTCTAAAGCTAGGTTCACATGGACGCGTCATCGACGGCATCCGCGGCAAGACGGCAGGCTTCCGATTGGCCAGCGCCTCGAAGGGTGGGGGTGACGCGTTTGCCGCGCTGTCCAAAGTCACATATCAAAATTATTAGATATTTGCCGTCGATGCCGTCGATGCCGCGTTGCGCAGTGGGTCCCCGCGCAAGTTGTGTGTGTGTTGTTCTTCTACTTCTATTTGATGAATCTTTGCTGGTCACGTCAGTTCTTTCAGTTTTTTCATTGTCTGAGCCTTTCTTCATTTTCATAGAGCCAAATGAGCCAAGAAGCAACAATGAGCCAATGTTTTAATGAAATTTTGATTGATTTGGTGAGGGAGAGGAGACTACTGTGGGACTTGAAGGTAGGGTTGTTCCTACATGTCTACCAAAATGTGTCATACTCAACTCTAAGAAATGTATACCTCATAATTCAATTAATAATTCACTATTTATATTTAATATGAAATGATTGCTGGAGGGAACTGAGATTATCGTATGGCTCATTTATAGAAAACCGAAAAAAAAAAACATTTATGCACGTTCATAAATACAAAATTTGTATTCTTTCAATTATTTTTTATATTTTAGTATTTTTCAAATATTTTATATTTTAGTGTTTTTCGAATATTTTTTATATTTTAGTGTTTTTCGAATATTTTTTATATTTTAGGATTTTTAAAATATTTTCTAATTCAATTTTTACAATTATACACATCATGTTTGTATTCCCTGTCTTTCATTTTCACCCTTTCAGACCTGCCTTGTGAGGAAAAACGCAAAGTCTGAGGAGTTGCTCAGGAAAAACGCATGTATATTGCAGCAAATGCGAGGTTTATCTATGTATCAGTTCGGCAAGAAATTGCTTATATAATGTAAGACATTTTTTGAAAAGCATTGCTTTAGTTGTCACAATGATATACCTACTGAAATTGAGATGCTTTCAACTATTTTTATGAGAATACGAGATTTTACTTTAAAATACTTACAAAATAGGTAAGTACTAGTCACGTCAGGAAACGTGGTTGTGACGAAAAAATATGTAAGGCAAAGTGCAATTTTTATTGACGTTTTCGTGATTTTTTGGTCTTGATGCATGTTACCCTGAGACTTTTTTTGGGTAAAGAAAAAAGAAAAACTCCGATGGAAAAGCAAAGAATTAATGGTAAAATGACAATAATGATAACAATGGCCACTCCTAGGTCTTCCACGCTGCTCCTTGCCGCGCCCATGTGAACGGCTAGCCGCGTTGCCGTCCCCCCTCCACGTCCTACTGGTCTTGCCGTCGATACCGCGGATGCCGTCGATGACTCGTCCATGTGAACCCAGCTTAAACCATCGTATTTGTGTATTCATGGGGATCCCGTCAGTTGATGGATAAAAAGTATCAACCCGATATAACCTAGTAATTATTTTACTGATTCTCATGAGGAATCACGAACATTTGAATATCATTATTTACTTATAGATAACTAAATAGATGAAAACCTTCACCATCAGATGTACCTCTTTCTCTTCTTCTCTAGCCGTCTCGGTCAAGCGACTGCACCTGTCGGCACCGACTTTGTATACCGAAGGGTTCACACTCAAGTACTTGCCACTCCCGCAACCTGGAAAATTTCATTAGTGCATGTGATCGTTATCGTCTAATTCTCAAATGTTGTCAATCGCACTGTTAATTATTGAACCGAATAATTGAAGATCGGTTTAAGCATTGATTAAAAACAGAAAAGGGTATAAACGTTTTGTCTTAAAACAGGACGAAAATGATCACAATGTGATTTTTTTTTTCTTTTTCATTTGTGGGGCTGTGCTTTGCTAACACAGCCCCACAAATGGGGATGTACGATGTTTTTGGATTCAGCTTCGAAAAATCCAAGAAAAGTACATTTGGTACCGAATATTTTGATTCGATACTATTATTGGTATCGAGTATTTTTTCCGATATCAGAAAAAATACTCAAATGGATAGTCTCAAAATTACCTAGGTAACTACTTTATTTATTTTCGATTTTTACCTTTGCAAGTAACTGGTCTGAGGTAGTTTACCATTGGTACCAGTGTCACGATCGTTACGAACCTGGCGGATCTTGAAGCAACTAAGGAAGTATCGATTTACCGTTGTCTTATATCGAGACTGGTCTTATAATCGAACACGACCACTATCTTTCTCATCCCACTTGAATTCAAATACAGTGATACCTCGAAATACGAGTTTGCATGCTCTTTGTCAAGGTATCGCCTCTTGTCGCTGCTTCGCCGAGAGTTTAATTCGTTCCGTAACCTAGCTCGTAGGTCAATTTGTTCGTATCGCTAAGCGATTTTCCCCATGAAATTAACTCCGTTCCTGGACAGGCCCAAAAATGTGTTTTTGAATAGGGAAAATTTGCAAGGTGTGCGAAAAAACGAGCAAGGTGTGCGAGTAGCTAACATGGCGAGGTATATTATGGGCGTAGTCCATCAACGGTATGCAGCTATGGTTGACAAATTGACATTCCTGCGTGGAGTAGGGAAGCAGTCCTGTAACTTGACTGACTGAGTGACACAGTCGATGTCAAGTTTTCCTTTATTATGATTCTATCTCTTCGTTGGGTTATACACATCACATCACGGTCCCAACCAGAGTGACTGATTCGTCCGCAACATGCATTGACCATATAATTACTAGAATGAAGGATCATAAATGTTTACCTGGTGTTGTGAAAACTAATATTACTGATCACTTTACTACGATACTATCCTTCTCCAATGAAGGGGCAAACACCGTTAAAAGTAATGATAATCAGCAATATAATCCACGGATGTTTATAAACCAAGGAGTGCTCGAGGAATGTTTAAAGAACGTGGATTGGAGTCCAGTCCTGATCCCGGATTTGAATGATTCGACATTGAACTTCGTTAATATCTTGAGAAATTGCTTAAGTTTCGCTTCACAGGAAAGAGTAGTTTCAAATAAAAAACGTAAAATTACACCATGGATTTCAGCAGGCTTGATAACATCCATAAGGAAACGAGATAAACTAAAACAAAAAGTTACAGACCAGCCCTTTAACAAATCACTGAAAACTTACTACACTAAATATCGTAACTATTTGAAGAATTTGATCCGGAAAACAAAAAGAGATTACTTCGATGATAAATTTAAAAAAGTTGAAGGTGATCCAAAAAAAGAATGGGATGTATTGAATGAAGTGTTAAACCGAAATAGAAAACAAACTGCAGAGTGCCCGATGGCGGCGGCAATCAGCAAGACTTTCAAAATGAAAATAGAAACAGCTCGTCAGGAAGCATCCGAAGTACTAAATAACTATCTCTCAAATGTGGGGAAGTTGCTAGCGGAAAAATTGCAAGAGGGTCGAAATAGTTGTGGTAGTTCTGGCGGAATAACTCGTATTATACGCCCCGCTTCAGACTTGAATAATATATTCGTAATTCCACAAATAACAGAAACAGATTTGAACAGCATTTGTAATCAGCTTCGAGGAAACTCAGCAGCTGGATTGGACGAAATTCCGTCCAAATTTGTTAAAAAATATCTTACTTACTTAAAAGTTCCTCTTATCCATATAATTAATAATAGTATTTCCACCTCTAAATTTCCGGACATTTTTAAAACCGCGAAAGTAGTGCCACTGTATAAAGGAGGAGATAAACTTGACCCAGGAAATTTTCGACCCATATCAATGCTCAGTACCATATCTAAATTGCTGGAAAAATGGGTAAAGATAAATTTAGTTCGTCATCTAGAAAGTAATAATTTATTGAGTTCAACCCAATATGGATTTCGGCGGGGATTGGGAACTGAGGACGCATTGTTTGACATCACGGAGGAATTATATAAAATACGCGACCAAAAATTGAAGGGTATCATCACGTTTTTAGATTTAAGTAAATGCTTTGATTCCATAGATCGAAATTTACTCATGTACCGAATGCAAGATGTTGGCATTGTTGGCTCAAGTCAGTTATGGTTTTCAAGTTACTTGGAGTGCCGCAAACAAGTTGTGGAAGTGGGTAAACAGTTTAGTGATGTGAACGAAATTAACTATGGAGTAATTCAAGGAAGCACTTTAGGTCCAATTTTATATTTAATTTATGCGAACATGTTGCCCTTGGTGGTTGATTCTTGCCAGGTCTTTCTTTTTGCGGACGATACAGCAATTTTGGTGAAGGGTTCAGAGTGGTCAAGCGTTTACCAGCAGATGCAATGTACGATGAATTTAATTAGTAAATGGATGGCAGATAGCGTCTTAACGATTAACCAAAGTAAGACAAAATATATGCTGATAGGTAGTCAAGTAACTATGTCACAAAGTCTCAGTCTCATAATTCACTCATGTGGTTCATCATCTCCTATTAGCAATTGTTCATGCGACCAACTTGAAAGAGTATCATGTTACAAATATTTGGGTGTTATTATTGACAATAATTTAACATGGAAGAATCATATTGATTATGTACACTCTAAATTGAGGAAATTTGTAGCCATGTTTTACAATGTAAGATATCTTCTCCATAAGGATAGAATGAAACAAGTATATATATCACTTGTACAGTCCACTCTGCAGTATGGAATTTTGACTTGGGGGGGTGCTTACTCCAGCCTATTGGATAAACTCAACATAATCCAAAAAAGGATATTGAAAGTAATGCTGGGAAAACCGCAACGCTACCCTTCCAAGTTGATTTATAGTGAATCAAAAGTATTAAGTATTAGACAATTGTTCTTAAAAAGTTTATTGCTTTACTTCCACAAACACCCTGACATTATAAATTGTTCTAGAGAACATAAATACCAAACAAGATTTGTTTTGGAAAAAAATGTGGCGCTTCCTAGAACAAACTTGTTTCTTACCACTAGAAGTCCCAAATATATAATTCATCTGCTATATAATCGAATCGATGCAACAATGAAAAACCCAACAACTAGCTCGAGGAATGTGTACAAAAAACTTATATATACATGGCTTATTCAAAATGGAATGGAATGTGATTCCTTTATAATGAGTATATATAAGCAATAGGAAAATCTGCGAAGTACTTTTAATGTTGATTACGTAGTATAAGTTCAGTGCGTTTATTTATTATTTTTTCTTTTCTATCTAAATAGGAAATAGTTTAATTTGGAAGAGACAATTTAATTCAGAAGAGGCAAGCAACTCTTATGTCGGCGACACGGGCTTTTAGCCTAATGCCGAATAATATTATTCATACATATAATTTATCTTCTATGTATTATCACTCTATTTTTCAATGAATAAAGTCTCTCTCTCTCTCTCTCTCTCTCTCCTCTTTGGCCATTCGTTTCATCTTATAAATAACTTTTAAATGCAGAAATGCCCTGTTAACCTTGTTGAAAGTAAATAAATAACTACCCTGAAGTTGTGTACGAATTCATAATCGAAACTTTGCCCCGTTGCCACGCCTTTGGATCTAATAATACTTGAAATCAGCAAACGGGAATCAATTACGGTGATCAAAAGCTCGATAGATGATGTTACGAATTTTCGAAATTTCAATTTTGGAATTTAATGAAAATTAAGAGTTTGCCCAGTTGCCATGGTGTGAAAAATCAAAAAAAAAAAATTTTTTTATTATCGATTCGGATTGAGAACGAGTATCTTTAGATAGATGTTCTCTTCGATTTTTAAATTTTCTAACATGGCGGTCATATTCATCAACATTGTGGAAAAATAGGTGGAGCCGCCGCTTTCCTCATCTTTGCCCAGTTGTATCAGGGTGAAAAAAAATCGTAATTATAAAATTGAAAACATATTCTGAACCGTAGTTAAACTCTCTAGATAGATATTCTCGTCGATTTCTTAAATTTGTAACATGGCGTTCATATTCATCAACATTGTTGAAAAATAGGTGGAGTTGCATCATTCTTCAACTTTGCCCATCGTACACGCCTATTTACCATGACTTAAATCCAAATGTTATTGATGATTCTGAACCGTATTTAAATTCTCTAAATAGATGTTCTCTTCGATTTTCGAAATTTGTAACATGGCGTTCATATTCATCAACATTGTTGAAAAATAGGTGGAGTTGCATCATTCTTCAACTTTGCCCCGCGTACACGCCTATTTACCATGACTTAAATCCGAATGTTATTGATGATTCTGAACCGTATTTAAATTCTCTAGATAGACGTTCTCTTCGATTTTCGAAATTTGTAACATGGCGGTCATATTCATCAACATTGCGGATAAATAGGTGGAGCCGCATCATTCTTCAACTTTGCCCCGCGTACACGCCTATTTACTATGACTTAGATCCAAATGTTATTGATGATTCTGAACCGTATTTAAATTCTCTAGATAGATGTTCTCTACGATTTTCGAAATTTGTAACATGGCGTTCATATTCATCAACATTGTTGAAAAATAGGTGGAGTTGCATCATTCTTCAACTTTGCCCCGCGTACACGCCTATTTACCATGACTTAAATCCGAATGTTATTGATGATTCTGAACCGTATTTAAATTCTCTAGATAGACGTTCTCTTCGATTTTCGAAATTTGTAACATGGCGGTCATATTCATCAACATTGCGGATAAATAGGTGGAGTTGCATCATTCTTCAACTTTGCCCCGCGTACACGCCTATTTACTATGACTTAGATCCAAATGTTATTGATGATTCTGAACCGTATTTAAATTCTCTAGATAGATGTTCTCTACGATTTTCGAAATTTGTAACATGGCGTTCATATTCATCAACATTGTGGAAAAAAAGGTGGAGTTACATCATTCTTCAACTTTGCCCCGCGTACACGCCTATTTACCATGACTTAAATCCGAATGTTATTGATGATTCTGAACCGTATTTAAATTCTCTAGATAGACGTTCTCTTCGATTTTCGAAATTTGTAACATGGCGGTCATATTCATCAACATTGCGGATAAATAGGTGGAGCCGCATCATTCTTCAACTTTGCCCCGCGTACACGCCTATTTACTATGACTTAGATCCAAATGTTATTGATGATTCTGAACCGTATTTAAATTCTCTAGATAGATGTTCTCTACGATTTTCGAAATTTGTAACATGGCGTTCATATTCATCAACATTGTGGAAAAAAAGGTGGAGTATACCTTTTACCCTGTTACCTGTTTTCCCTACCTGCTACCTTACCTAAAGGTTCTCAACTCCGGACCCTCCTTTGTCACCAAACCATGGCTTAGGCTTAGAAATAATCCCGTCCTACGTACAATGTATGAACCGGGGCCTCTTTTTCCTCTTCCCACATTTCTCTTCGATACCCGGCTATTGTTACTAACCCCCAAAATGAACGTTTGAAATATAAGTTTTAAATTCCTTTTGGTTCACTATCTTCGATAATGAACCATTGGAATCGCCCAAAGAAAAAAATTTTTTAACCCCCCCTCAAAATTTGTTGGTTTACGTTTCAAGATACGTAGATTCAGAAAATCGAAAAAAAAAAAAAAATCCGTCCGTCCGCCGTACGCCGTCCGTGGCACTTTGCCCAGTTAGCGTTGAGCTAAAATTACGAAATTCGGTTTCTGGGTTTGGACCAGCCCCACAATGGTCCTCGAAACTTTTCATAACCCTAGGTCAAGGGGAAGGGGTTCAAAACGAAATTTAAAATTTCGACAATGTCATATCTCCGAATATTTACTTGAAACGTGTACTTTTAAGTTCACTTTTGAATGACCTGAAAAATTACGAATCTTTTAAGACCAATTGGATTTTTGTGCGACCAGCCGTTCGTTCACAGTGAGCGCGCAAAGGTTTAGGAAAAACACTAAACTTTCGCGTCGAAAACGGCCGTTATGTGACCCAACCCCAGACGCCCAGAATAAAACTACCTTTTGTCATCTTCCCGGTAAACTACAGTCTAGAAATTTTAACCGTGAGTCGGGGATAGACCACATTGCAATATTTACTCGGTTTCTCATCTGTAAAATTGTTTAAATAATACCTTTTTGTAATAATACAAATTAAATTTTGATGATGAGCTATTGACTTGAAATTTTAAAAATAGGTCAGAACTGGATCACAATGCAATATTCACTCGGTTTCTTGTCTGTAAAATTGTTTAAATAATACCTATTTGTTTAAACAAATTAAATTTTGATGATGAGCTAGATACTTGAAATTTTAAATATAGGTCAGAAATGGATGACATTTCAATATTCACTCGGTTTGTATGACATGGTATGAGTATGGTATGGTATAATATTGTACGTTTGATTTGGTATAGTACAGTATGGTATATCATACATGATAGGAAAGAAATTCGTATGGTATGGTATGAGTACGGTGAGAATATGGTATGGTGCCGATTTGCAACACAGTCTGGTATAGACAGAAGGGTGATCTGCACAAGGAAGATAATAAACCGTTGTGTCAAGAATTTGCAGAGTTTTTTAGGGTACTTTGGAATTCCACACCTAGGGAAAACCCAGCGGTAGGTCATCGTTCTAACAAAGCTCACCAACAAGGCTACACCTATTTATCCGCAATGTTGATGAATATGACCGCCATGTTACAAATTTCAGAAATCGAAGAGAACATCTATCTAGAGAATTTAAATACGGTTCAGAATCATCAATAACATTTGGATTTAAGTCATGGTAAATGGGCGTGTACGCGGGGCAAAGTTGAAGAATGATGCAACTCTACCTATTTTTCAACAATGTTGATGAATATGAACGCCATGTTACAAATTTCAAAAATCGAAGAGAACGTCTATCTAGAGAATTTAAATACGCTCCAGAATCAACAATAGCATTTGGATTTAAGTCATGGTAAATAGGCGTGTACGCGGGGCAAAGTTGAAGAATGATGCAACTCCACCTATTTTTCAACAATGTTGATGAACATGACCGCCATGTTACAAATTTCAGAAATCGAAGAGAACATCTATCTAGAGAATTTAAATACGGTTCAGAATCATCAATAACATTTGGATTTAAGTCATGGTAAATAGGCGTGTACGATGGGCAAAGTTGAAGAATGATGCAACTCCACCTATTTTTCAACAATTTTGATGAATATGAACGCCATGTTACAAATTTCGAAAATCGAAGAGAACATCTATCTAGAGAATTTAAATACGGTTCAGAATATGTATTCAATTTTATAATTACGATTTTTTTTCACCCTGACACAACTGGGCAAAGATGAGGAAAGCGGCGGCTCCACCTATTTTTCCACAATGTTGATGAATATGACCGCCATGTTAGAAAAGTTAAAAATCGAAGAGAACATCTATCTAAAGATACTCGTTCTCAATCCGAATCGATAATAAAAAAATTTTTTTTTTTGATTTTTTACACCATGGCAACTGGGCAAACTCTTAATTTTCATTAAATTCCAAAATTGAAATTTCAAAAATTTGTGACATCATCTATCGAGCTTTTGATCACCGTAATTGATTCCCGTTTGCTGATTTCAAGTATTATTAGATCCAAAGGCGTAGCAACGGGGCAAAGTTTCGATTATGAATTCGTACACAACTTCAGGGTAGTAATAAATAACGTAAGGGTTTAACAGTGTTTTTTTCTATCTGTTATTTCCATTTTATTAAAAGTTAATTCGGTGTGTGAAAAAGTACCTACTCATATGATTCGATACTCTTCAGTATCAAATATTTTTATTCGATGTCGGAGTAGTATCGAATATTTGTTTCTAGTATTCTAAAGAAAGCATTGAAATGGAAGCAGAATGAATAAGTTGATTTGGGGTAACTCTTAATTTGTAAGTTGTAAGATTCTATGCTTACCCACGTCACATACGATCGAGCCCTGCTCTAGCTGGTTAAGGAATTGGGTGATTCTAGGCCAGGGAGGGTGCTGCTTGTGGTCTCCCCCTCCCATTTGATGGTAGACCTCATGGACGTAGGCTTGCTCCAGTGCGAGGCACCGGGCCTCCCGCTCCACCATTGCTTTCTATCACTTCATCACCTAGCTCTCTGATCAGTATAGAAAAACAAAACAATATTTCATGTGATATGCGATATAAACTATGTTATTTGATGATTGTTCTGTGAATGTTGAGCCATAACCATCGATATGACATATACATTGTATACACACTGGACAGCGCGCTACCACTTGTGGGCCGCGGAGACGGAGCAAAGCGTTGCAACCGCGCCTCTCACACCAATAAATTCATTAAATTTATACCTTTCACTAATATGAATAAACTTGACAGAATGTTTGACATTTCAAATCTTACTATATCACACTGTATATATACAGTGTGATATAGTAAGATTTGAATTTTTCCCCTGTGAGCTGGTAGATGTAAAATATACATATATGTATATTTTAACATAATCAAGAGCAGACAGAATCATCTACCAGCTCACAGGGGAAAAATGAAGATAACGTTATTATGTATTATGATGAAACAACGTTGTTTATGAGGTGAACGATGAAACAATTGGGAGATAAGTATAAAATAAAATAAACATAATCAAGATGAATAGATATCCTTCTACCTATGCTTCAGAAATAGGTAATACATTAAACAAATAGAGAAACAAATTAGGTATCGAGTCTTCATTTCAAACATTGCTAAATAAAATCATTTTATTTAGTTTTTGCCGTACTCCCAGCTTTGAAAGGGTAGCGTGTGTGTGTTTTTTTTTTCTTTTGAAATGCTGTGGCACATCACTTTACAAAACAATGTTCCTGTGTATTTTATCAATTTACTCTCATGGCTATCCTAACCAAAATCACTGTTTGCTTTATGATTACGAAACACATTCCCACCAAAAATTCTACACGCAAATAATATTATATATTAATAATTAAATTATATTAATTAATATAATATATTATATTAATTTTGGTAGTGTCTGAACTACCCCAATCTTTACATCCTGCGGTTAAATGATTGTACAAAAATTTAATTAATCTAAAAACGCTCTTATTAATTTTCCTTTGGACGCAAAATCAGTAAAGTGAGTGTATGAGCTTGAAGTAGAGTCATCTGTTACCTACTAACAAATTACTACATTGAACACAATTTAATTTCGAATAACAAACCCACAAATATAGTACAACACATTACCTTTATAAAAAGAGTTTTCGACGCTACCTAAAATTCTTTCTACTTTGTCAATTTCGTCTGTTCAATCACAATCTTCGACTAACTGTGATGCTTCGCTGAAGCTAATGACCGAATTCTGGTGGTTTAAATCAAAACTTAAACAATTACTCTTATCAGAGGGTTGGACCCAATTGCGAAAGATAAGTTCCTCAATGCCCACTGGAATTATTTTACATTTGGATTGTCGTTGTTTCCTCCTCGAGATCTTATACAAGGAAACAACAGTTCCAAGAGGTCTTGAGAAAACTTGTACGTTTGAACTCATATTCCTCCAATAATCTTTCAATTAAAATATGTATATGGCAAAACAGTGAAGTGGAAAACGGTATTGAACAGTGCGAAAAGCTACACACGATAACGAAAAGCTAACGCACGCCAGGCGGCCGCGGTCTGGCCACCCAGCTCACAGCGCTACCCAGTGTGTATACATATCGATGGCCATAACTGAACTAAAGGGATTCCATGATGATGAGTCTGTGTAGTCTAATTCCCGCACAATTGGAATAGTCTAATGGTTTTCATTGCGCCTGTGGACTAGCTTCCAACAGAATGGACATGCTCTTCCAGGATTTCGGCCAAAGCCATGCATCTTCTGGTACTTGCCAGGTCTCTTCACCACTCCATTACAACTACGAGTACATCATGTAGAATTGCATATGATTTTTCGATTGCACGTGCGTTAGGGAAATCCACTTTGTGGGCATGTGTATCTATGGTGGACCACTCCTGACAACCTTTTTTTTTTAAAGACATTCCTGATGACCTTTTTAGTGCAATAAAAGGTAGAACCGTAGAGAAATCGTCAACGTGAGAGTCATTGTCAACATCAAGCAATTTTCACTTGGTGACACCTGATTCAAACAAGACATTGCTCTGTGATACCGAGTTTCTTGTTGCAGATAGTAGATAGGTACAAATGAAAACCCGTGAATTATATAAATATAAATAAATAATACATCATTTATCGCACTGCCCGGAATTTAGTACGACAACTGAAAAGACAATAATGGGTCGCCGGAACAACGTTGTATATCCAAAATGTGAAGAAGTGAGTTTTCGGTGGAATATGGTTGTATCTTAGAATCATATGATTTCCTTGGAATTTGAGAGTTAAGTAGTTTGTACTGCAAGTTTAATGCTAGGTAACTAGAAAACCATAAAAAACCTAAATTGACCAACAGAGACATAATAATAAATTATTTATTGCATGCTGAAAAGTTAGTTTTTTGGACATACAAGTTGTTCCGGCCACCCATTTCTACTGATCTAGTGACCGGCTCCTAATTATTACCTAATTATTACTGATCTAGTGACCGCTTCCCTTCCTCTACTCCGAGATGTGTTTAGTATAGTTATGGGACTCACAAGAATAATATTCCAAAAAAATTTGGGCAGATCACCCTTCTGTCTAGATCACTAAGAGGTAGATTATAAATTATCATCAATTATTATGAAGTAGCGTAAATCATTATTAAGTATTATGAGTAATTATTAATAGTTATAGGTAATTCTGAATAATTATTAGTAATAATTGAAATTAATATTCTCGATAATTATTACTCTTAATTATTAATTATTACTGATATTAAAATTCTCGATAATTATTACTCATTACTATTAATTAACTCGATATCAGAAAACCATGTGCTGTTCGAATCAGCAGGGCCAGTATGAACATTGACCCGATAGGCTGCCGCATCTGCTCCAACTTGGAGCATAATAATGGTGAACGAATTAAAAAATTGTTTTCTTTGGTCGATTTCAATGGTTCATTATCGAAGATAATAAACCAAAATCCGCCGTCCACGGCACTTTGCCCAGTTAGCGTTGTGCTAACATTACCAAACATTTTCGGACCAACCCCACAATGATCCTTGAAACGTTTCATAACCCTAAGTCAATGAAAGGGGTTCAAAACAGATTTCGGTATAGTTTTTTAGTTAACATTCAAAGTGTTGAGTTTTTGGAATTTTTTAAGAATATCCGGGGGTTTGTACGACCAGCCGTTCGTTCACAAACAGTGCTCAAAGTTGGAGCAGATGGAAAGTCGTCAACATGAGGGTGAATCATGGGCAGCCTCTCGGATCAATGTTCACACTGGCCCAGCTGATTTGAACAGCACAGGGTTTTCAGATATCGAGTTAATTAATAATAATTAGTGATAATTATTATTGGTCATTGATAATTAGTGGTAATTACTAATAATGTAAATAAATATAATAAAAATGATGAATAATAATTATCAAGAATTACTAATAATTATTAATATTTACTAATAATTACTCATAATATTTAATAATAATTTACACTACTTCACTAAATGGTAGTGATCTAGACAGAAGGGTGATCTGCAAGAAGAAACGTCTGTACCAAGAATTTGATATACAATCGTACGAATGTTAATCATCTTGGAACGTAAGCCCATCAACAACCTTGAGAGGGGATTTGTAGCATTTTTATTTTTCTTAGTTAATCCTAATATTCATCCTAATCCGTCTGCCTTTGTAGCTCCGCCAAGAAATTTGAAATTCGTAAACACCAAAACTCACGGAATGGATGTAGCACCACGCAGAAGCCGAGTTCGGGGATACCACTTCTGCTGTGACCAGAAGCCCTAAGGACATCCTTCATATCCTCGCTCACTGCAACAGATACAGACAAGTGTTTACTCTATTAATGAAGTGATAACGGCGATGCTGGAGGGGGACCAAAGGTGGGATGTGTGGCGGGCTCAAACTTGGCACATGATCACCAGCTGCTCTCTTACTATTTTTCATTGGTCTACCCTGCATGGGGGTAAATTGTGGTCCTAGCTCTTCTTCCAAGATGGAAAAGTAGCAGTACGGAGAACTGATCCGTACCGAATTACGCTTCTCCCGCCACCTTTTAGCAGGAGGGAAGATACACCCAGTTGAACCTGGGTGAGGTAGAGTGGTCTACTCGAATGACTCGTCGCCTGACTGGTTCAGAATAATACCTGATATCCTACGCACCGCAGCTTTCGGTGGAACCTCTGATATCTCTCAACCGGGAAAGCCCATGGCGCCAGATGCAATGCTCATGCAAAGCATCACATGCGATATCTTATTCCGCTCTCAAACTGGAGGACTTTGAAGATGAAGAAACGTGGTTGATATTTGAGATGTTCTTTATGTTTAGTCCGCTCTAATCTGACAACGGAACGAGATATCGCAATTCTGACTTCACCATCGTGTTCAGCGTTGAAAAATCTATAAGCTGAGGTGGGTTTGGGGAGTTTTAGGGAAGGGATTACCTATAAATTCCCAAAACAAAATAACAGTCTGATAAGTGATACCTTATTTTGAAGGGTTTTTTTTAACACAATGGCGAAGTCAGAATTGCGATATCCTAATCCGTTCACAAACTGGAGCACTTTGAAGATGAAGAAACTTGGTTGATACTTGAAATGTTCTTCATGGACAATAAGTCCTTCAATGGAGACATTTTACATAAAACCAGTTATTTCTTCAAAAATTCGCTCTTATAGCCGTGCTGCATGACTGTGAATTTCTCCAGACAGCATTTTTTACCGTCAGTTTCAAAACACTTATAATCTGTGTGAAGATGGCCGCTGCTCCCCACACTAAAATGAGCAGAGTTTGTCAATTTACCAATTATTGGTAATGAGGTCTTATTCTGTTTGCCGGGTCTACTTCCACAGAAAATGTCCAACCGGCATAAGTTGATTGAATTGAAAACAGAACCTTTAAAATTGCCTCTTTCAGCAGCTTCATCTACATTGACATTAGGATCGTTATGTTTGCGATATCTGTGGAGGAACTTGTTTTCCAGTTATACATTTTGCTTACCTACAATAGAGATAATGTGAGTTTCGTCGACATCGGTGTCATAAATAAACGCTTTATGCAAAGTTCTGTCAGCTTTGTCTGGATCATTAGGCCCACAGCGTCACCCGCTGCCTTTCAACTTTACATTTCAGTCCAACGTCTATCGTTCATCGCATACATTAACGTTTGCCTTGAAGATCTCACCTGTGAGGTTTTTCATTTGAACAATATTTCTTCTGTTGCAGTAGGGACTTCAAATTTTAATATAGCCACAGGCGAATAGCTCGTGATTATCAACATTGTTTTTTGATTGGATGGTATGGTATTAAACACATGATGTTTAATATGTAAGTGTAAATAAACTACATCCCGTGTGTATGCTGGCTTAGAAGGTCCGTATGTTAACTATCCCGTTAGGAATGAATGCAGAAATCAAATTGTGTGCATCGTAGTGAAGCTATGGGATGTGGGGTGTAGATATATACATTGATGAAACGAGATGAATGAACATGCTTTAATAATAATAACATGATGATGAGCGCATTGTTCAACTAAGGTGACATTCGGCTAATCGTGGTCATGCATGATCGTCTAATGAGTTCGCCGCGTTACACTTTTTACACAATCATTTACATACTTTTCCCATAATTCTGACACAATCGTTTTACACACTTATCATTAGGCACCTATAATAAATAATATAATATCAATAAACAATATAACATTATACTTTCGTTTCAACAATCAATATAAGCATTAATAGCATAAATTATAGCTATCATTCATTGATTCATCATTCATTCATTCACCATTCATTTTAAGTATAAATAATTTAAATATCGATGTTGTGTCTCAGTCGCTTTGGTTTTCAGGGCTTCGGTTTTCTTGGTGGGCGGGACGCTCCCGCGTCCCTAGATTTGATGTAGGATGTGGCGTGTGAAGAAAAGTTCGTTATGATAGTTTTTATGGGAGTATAGACTTAATTAACTAAGGCGTATCCAACTATCCGAAGTGAACAAAATCACTGGATGAATTCCAAATAAATGACAGGGACGATACCTATCATCCAGGAAACGAATGAACGAATTCGAGAAGCCTTCCTGGTAAACGGATTGGCATCACTGAACAAGGTAAGTAATTAAATTGGAACAAATTCACAACAGAACTAAAGGTTTCATGAATTTTTTGAACATAAAACGCAAGCAGTAAAAGTAATTATAATGAAATACTGACGCAAATAAGTACAATAAAAATGTCAACAAATTTCTTCAAAGCAATTTAGCTGAACAATACTGAACACGAAAACGGGAAAGAACTTTCCTAGTATAATATGTTGTTGTTTTAATATGTGTCTCAAACGCACTCTAGTGGACCATAATGTACGAGTAGATGCTACATGAAGACATCATAGTAGAGGTGGGTCGGTACTGCGGTACCGGGACTGTGGAACCTAGTATCAAGCTGTAACAGTTCCAAGCGGTGACAACAACTCAACCCTTACCGGTACTGTTCCACGGATAGGACGGTAAGGACTGATAGGGTGGCCTCGAGATGTCGGTACCGGTCCAGTTACATGGACCGGGAAGGTCCGCAACCCAATCCTTACCGGTCCAGTTCCATGGACCGGGAAGGATCCGACCTGTCACCGCAACCCAACCCGGCGCTACACGACTCTGTACCGGTAGAGAGCTGTGTACGGAGAGCTGTGTACCGGTAAGGGAACTGTACCGGTAATTTGGAACTGTTACGTCTTTGTCACTGGAACCTTTGGAACAGTTCCAGGGAAATACCTGGACCGACACAGCCCTACATCATAGTAAGGTCCCCAAATAGATGCCGTCATGACCTCAAGGGCCTAGTCGTTCATTTCGCGCAAGAGAATAGAGGAGAATGCTTAGCACGAGCTTACACGAGGATCCAATTGATTTTCAACGTAGGGGCCAATTGATTTTTATTGATTTTCGGAGAATTTACAGATGGTACTTAATACCGCATTTATAATAATTATAAATGCGGTATCAAGTGCCACCTGTAAATTCTCCGAAAATCAATAAAAATCAATTGGCCCCTACGTTGAAAATCAATTGGATAGTATTTCATACTGATTTTACTGTGAAGTATAATTATTATACTTCACAGAAAATCAGTATGAAATACGAGTAGAAAGTAAAAATCTACAAGACGTTATTACAATTTTGATATTGCAATTTAATATTGTGGGCAAAGTCCGTGACGTGTGTATTTCACAACCTATTTGCTCTTTTGGAAAGATCTCCACCCAACCATTTTCGGGACGATGTCAGAAGATAGAACTTGGATTCAAAACGAAGGAGAAAAGTGAGAGTGAAAGAAAACAGCGTCTTTTTCCGAACGACGAAAAAAAAAATAATAATAATAATAATTTATCACCAAAGGGAGGAAAGCAGTAGACAAAAAAGGAAGCTAATTGCTCTTGAATACACGCTAACAGCTTTTGATAGAGACGCAAAGGCAACGAGAAAAGAACAAGAGTTTGAAGGCTGGAGCTGTAGAAAGTATTTGACAAACATTATGAAACAAATTCATTTGACGTCGAACTTTTCTGCCAGCGTCGGGGACGTGATCAGATGACCAGTTGTAGTATGGGAAGCAGATTTGCCGCTTTGTCCCGAAAATCTTGCTATTTGGACGGTTCACCCTTCAGACACACTCTCTCTACTTTCCCGAACTTTGCTTATGCCGCAGTCGCGCTATGTGATTTGCGAAGTGATGACCTTGCAAGACTGCAAAAAGCACAGAATGCCGGAGTGCGCTTTGTCCTGCGCCTTAAAATAGACGAACACGTAACTCCCGCCTACAAAAAACTTGGCATTCTTAAAATTAGAGAGTTAAAGAGACTCCAGATAGCAGTGATGGTCTTCAAAGTCCTCAAATTCAGGAGACCGCAATACTTAGCTGATAAATTTCGTTTCATGGCTGACATCCACGGAAGGGACACACGAAATAGGAAAAAAATATTGCAAATCCCCACGCACCACACAAGGATTTTTGAAAAGTCATTTTTAGTACAAGGAACTAAAATTTACAATGATTACGAAGTTTATTTTAATTTAGAACTAAAAACAGAGGCATTTCGTGGTAATTTAAAGAAGAAATTGTTGGAAGAATATTGAACGTTGTGTGAAGCTCTGTAAAACCTATTAGTAGTAGAACGAACTTATTTTGAACCTATTTTATACTATTTATAAGAAGATATTTGTTTATTTTACTTACCGGATGAAACGAGAGACTTTTTTTCTTTTTTGTAATGATTTTTCATCTATTTTCTTATTATTACCTATTATTTATTTATTGTTTTTAAATGTATTTCGAGATTTTTTTGATGATATGGAGGGAGGATTGTAAAGCTGTATTTTATGATCCAGGGAAGGTGGTAGAGAGGGCCACTAGGCCCTAACCTTCCCTGGTGGTTAAATAAAGATTTCAATCAATCAATCAATCAATCAATCTACGTAACAGACCTCACTTCAGATGGCTCTACCCTTGCCTGTCCCACTGATTGATTTTTTCCCTCGTTTTAAACATGTCGATTCTATTGCTTGCAATAGATGTAGGTATCTATTTTTCCTTGAAAAAAAAAAAAAAAAAAACGAGGCCGGTAAAAAATACTCAACAAACTGCTGCCTTGCGAGTCCTGTTGTAACTTCAAGAGGCGCGTGCGCTGGAAGGTTACAATCTGATCTGCTCATGTCGCTTCAAGCTCACTCGTTGTCTCGAGAAACCAGCCCTCCAATCATCGGGTACAGCCAAACATTCTTGCGATCTCAACACGTGTTTACAAATGCCACTCGCTATTCACTACCATGTGTTTACGAATTTCGATCGTACCAAATAGCTCTTCTAAATTACTTCGATATCACGATCGTAATGAGGCGATCTTTCAGAACGCCCATTGAAGCGCATGTTATTGAATGAGAAAAGGCCTTTCATCAACAAGTTTGTCCCGATGAACTTCACCTGACCCAGAAAAGCGCTGTGGTGTTGACTATCGTTTGAATCTTTTAGCGTTGAAGCCCTCCGGTATTTACTTGAGTTTCCGTCATGAAACGCCTCGCGCTCAGTCAGCAAACAAAGGCTTTACCGCCAGCTTCCATGATCAGGTTTCTTTTGATCACTCAAGCTATTGTTCAAAAAACATCTATTAATATGCCCAATTAAAATCCCATGCAATTTCCATCAGAAGCCGTTCAGAAACTCCTTCTTGAAATATAATTAATATTCTGAACTTTACAGTATTTCGCTTCTATATTGTTACGCAAAGTGATTTAGTTTTCAGCGTAACACTGGGGTAAACCTTTTGTTGAGAATAAAGTAGACATGTTTCCTGTTCTTTTGATTCGTTAGTTTCAAAAATAAACCATCTGAACCAAACATTGGATCACCCCAGTTGCTCAACCGAACGCCTAAAAGCCAAAACCCGCGGGCTCACCTCCTCGTCACCACTAAACCGAGAGCGTTCTCGGGGATCTGATTCGCCAGAACCATCGTGTGGTCGACTCCATTCGCAGACGAGTGACCCTCTGCATCCACTAGAACGGGGGACATTTTGAACAATTGATGTAATTTTATTTTATGAAGGCCCTCCCTCAAAAATAAATAAATTTCCTAAGTAATGCCGTTGACTTGACACTTTCCACGCCCTGAAATGGAGATATTGCGACTGAAAACTCATTTAACTCGTTGCTACGGAGATCTGGGTACGTCGCCATTCGTTTCAGCTTGAAAATATGCTTGAAATATGCCTGAAAATGTGCTTGAAAATAGACGTTTTTTCGCATACAAACTAAAATTTCTCAAAAAAGTTCCATCTAAAAAAAAAAAAAAAAAGAACTAATTATACCGTTGGAAAGCTGAGATTCTGGGCAAATTTTTCACTAGGAGCGCCCGTCGAATGACCTCCGTAATAACAAAGCGAACAATTAATGAAAAAACGGTGATTAAAAAAAAAATCTTCACATTTTGGACACTGGCCATTTTTTCAGAAATAAGAACTGCCTTAAAAAATCGGATTGTATATCAGAGAGATAGCAAATTAAACGTTCTTTCCAACGGTATCCTCAACTTTTATTTTACACGTTAATTTTAGCGAGTTAGGTCCGTTTTACAGAGACAAGTTCGAGAAGACGAAAAAAATCCTAAAAGTGAAAAAAGTCGGATTTTTAATTGAATAAGCTGCTGTCCTCAGTCATTTTGTGGATGGGACTGAGCGACCAGTTGCTTACGCGTCTCGGTCCCTAACTGCGTCAGAAACCAACGACGGTCAGTTGGACAGGGAAGCGCTCGCTATTATTTTTGGTGTGAACCATTTCTATGAATATGTTTTTGGACGTCAGTTTACCCTTGTCACAGACAATCAACCGCTTACACGTATACTTCACCATAACAAGAATCTTCCACAAATGACTAGTGCTCGCCTACTACGTTATGCATCTTTCCTATCAGGTTTTGACTATAAGGTCCAATTCAAGTCTGGGAAGGAAAACGCAAACGTTGATTGCCTCTCAAGAGCACCGATACACCAGCTGTCAGTTTCTACAGATATGCTGATTGGAGATGAAGTCAGTCTGATATGTGCTGAACAAATTTTACAGATTTCAAGCAACAAGATAACCTTTGAGACTATTCAGGTTGAAACCAATAAGGACCCCGAACTCATGAAAATTGTTGATTCGTTGAAGAATGGGTGCATGGAATCAGAATACACGCTTCAGAACGGAACTCTATTTCGCCAGGGCCGCATTGTGATTCCAGTCTCTCTCCGTGGTCAGGTTCTCACTGAATTACATGAAACACATCTAGGAATCATGAAAATGAAGCAATTAGATCGGAAGTACGTTTATTGGCCAGGAATTGATAGCCAAATAGAGCGACTGGTGAAAGGATGTGAACAGTGTGCTCTAACTAGATCGGATCCACCTAAAGCACCAAACCACCCCTGGGATGTCCCAACAGAGAATTGGGAGCGCGTCCATATAGATTATGCCGGCCCTTTCCAAGGTTACCACTTTTTGGTATGTGTGGACGCCAAGTCCAAATGGGCCGAGATTGAACCAATAAAGGATGCTCCTACCACTGCTTCAACTCTCGTTCTCCTGAATAAGATTTTCGCCACCCATGGGTTCCCTTGCAGCCTAGTGTCAGATAACGCCACGATTTTTCAGAGTGGAATATTTCAAGAATATTGCCAGTCCAATGGAATTTTTCAAAAATTTATAGCACCAGGTCACCCAGCCACAAATGGGCTAGCCGAGAGGAATGTGCAAACCCTGAAGAACAAGTTGAAGGCTGCTGCTGATGAGGATATTCCCATGCATGAAAAAATCAGGAAGATCTTATTCCGCTATAGGGCCACGCCTTTAGTAAGTGGAGAGTCACCGGCTGAACTCTATTTGAAACGCAAGTTCCGCACTCGCCTGGATGCTTTTTTCCCTATGGAATCAAATTCGTCTCAATCATCGCAGGTTACCAGGAGGTTTTTTCATGTGGGGGAGAGAGTGCAAATTCGCATCTTCAAGGGTAGCAACTCTCAAGCGTGGAGTTTGGTGAAGTCCTTCGGAGGTTTGGACAGCGACATTACTTGGTACGCTTGAACATTTCAGGAAGGACTCTAACACTTCATGTTAATCAACTGCGAGATACTTTAGTTCAGGCCAAGAAGGCAGTATCCTTTGGCCCTTCACAGTCTTATGAGGTTCCACGCCTATCCCTGCGTTGTCAGCAAACTTCGCCAAGGCGACATAGTTTGCTAACACAGCCCACACAGCAGCTACCACCTCAGATATCACCATGCCCCCCCACATCAGCATGTCTCCCTCCTTCAACACCCAGGGGCGGCTCGTGGGCTCAGAAACTGGTGGGGCACCAGGGCAATATTTAGGTGCATACCTACCTATTAGGTACTCACTATAGGAACTAAACGCAAACTACCCTTACAGCTAAACTGCTTCATAATTAGTGGTATGCAGCTCTTAGCAAGTCAGGAAACATCATTCTCCAAAGAGTTCTCTTGAGGAGAGGGAAGGTTACTGACCAGTATCCAGGATTACCGACGAGGAGGTGGCTGCAAGGCAATCCCACCTACCCACCCAAATAATTATCTTCAAAATGATAGGAAGAATAAAAGAGAAATTGTGACTGTACGGGTACTATTCAAAGAGTACATTATAAAGGTAGTCAAAAAATTCTATTATTGGAGTAGGTAGGCGTAAATACTGCGGGTATTTACAACAAGCTGAAAAAATATAACGACAAAAAATATATTGGAGAAAGGAAATTTATTTGACTAGGAACGTTGAAGTACCTAATATCTTTGGTATGTATGGATCAAAAGTAAATTGATGACTAGTAAATAATTAAACTGAAAAATATTATGAATTACCTGTATGAGTGATAGAGGGAAGGGTGTTTCATTAGAAAATGGAAGCTCAGAACTTATAAGAGAAATCCATTCGCCTGCTCTTGAGGGAACAAAAATGCTCTATCACTTTTTTGTTGAAGTCAGGAGTATTCAACACTAGTTCTCTCCCTTCTGCGAGCATGGTGAGAGCATTAAGTCTGTCCAGTGGCGGCTCGTCCATAAGGCCACCTTGGCCCTCGCCCCACCCAAAAATTTGCAAAGGAAAACAGAAAAAACATAGAACAAGGAGAAAAAAATCTTACCTACTACCCACCATGGAAGAAGGGAGATCTCCCTTCTTCCATGACTACCCACTTCCACTGAGCTCTTGCAGGCGGGCGGACTTCGTCTGACTTCGATAGCAGTACACTGTGTCACAGTGACTGTGATAAAAGTCGCGTCCTCAACGCATTTTGTTTCGATTTATCGATTAAAAAAGTCGATTATCAGATCGACCAAAAGTGCCCCAGTCTCAATGTTGAAGGTATAGGCGCTTCCTGGGGTGGGGGAAGGCACCCTGTGTTCCGAGATAGGAGCCCTTCCGGGCGGTGACCAAAATATCGAATCAACTCGAACGCCGAAAACAATCGATTTTTTGGTTCCTTCCCAACTGTTGATATGTGATCTTCATAACCTTCGTATAATTTAACCTACTCGATGTTTGGCCTGCGACGCAATTGCCCGTGATTTTTGCTTTCCGTGATTTTTTCTTTCAATTTCCTTTCTTCGTTTTTCGTTCGTGGTTTCGGTTTTCGTTTTCGCGTTTCTTCCCTGAGTTCAGGCGGCTCCGGCGGTGTTGAAGCTGCACTCGATCCCTCGCTGAAGTTGCTCAGATAAGTTTTTTTTTGTAGATTGATACTCTAGTTCTAGTAGGTAGATACCAACCTCCCGGCGACTTAGGTACATAGATATTTTTTTAAGATGAATAGAGTTGACTCTTTGCTGCTAACCCCAGGACTAAATCGCCCGTTTCTAGACAGATTAGAGATAAAACGATTGGGTCGAGACTTACCTACATTAACTCTTACACAGAAAGTAAGTAAGGGGAAAGGATTGTTTGCTGAACGCAATTGTTACCATAAAGCTGAATGGCTTACCGGTTGTCCGAAAAGGAATGCGTTTTTTTGTTATTATTGTCTGATATTTGGAGGGGGGGATTCTATATGGACTGAAAAGGGTGTAACTGATCTGAAACACTTGGGGGAAAAAATCAGATCTCACGAATCGACTAAAATACACATTAATAACAGCACTGATTTCAACCTTCTTGGTAAAACAAATATTGCTGCCGCCGTTGATTCAGCGCACGCTATTGCCATCAGGCACCACAATGAGCAAGTAGACAAGAATCGCTACATTTTCTCTCGTTCACCTCAGCGTACTAGGGAACTTTTTTTTTTTTTTTTTTATGGGGGCTTTGATAGGCTTATGCCTTTGGTCACGTAGACCTCGAAGTGGGTCTATTGTGACATTGTGCCCCTGTTCCTACACTACAACATTGGTAGTGAGGAGACGGTTTACAGCCTCCTCCCGGATGAAGTGGAGCAGGCTGTTGTCATCGATTTTTGCAACCTCGGAGGGACTGAGGATGCCCTTACCAAGGTGCTTAAATCTTTTGTATGCAAGCGCTGGACAGTTACAGAGTATGTGTTCCGCTGTCTCTGGCTCGCAGTCACAGAGTCGACAGTCATCTGTCCTGCATACATAGTACTAGGGAACTTGATTCAATCGCTGGTAGCCGCAGGATGCCCTCCGCCCTTCCAACATTCGTTGGTGTTACACTTCCCGTCTAGTCGAGACTGTCCATGAATATCGTGATATTTTTGAAGAATGTCTTGACAAAATTTGTGACTGTAGCGATTCAAGCGATGTCACCATTCGAGAGGCTACTGGGCTCCTTTCCCAGTTGAAAGATGATTCCTTCTGTTTCTGGCTGAATTTTTTCTATAAGATTATGCCCCATGTTAACACTCTATATAATCAACTTCAAGCTCTGGAGTGTGATTCTGTCCAAGTGAAGATGCACTTGTTGAATTTTGAGGCCACTGTCACTGAAGTTAGGGATGCACTCTCTCTCGAAGTTTCTTCCGCTAGAAAGGAAGAGGAAAATTCTAACACCCAATCGACTGCTAGTGATAAGGCTCAGTCCCACCACATTTCGAAAAAGAGGAAAACTGAGCCTACCATTACCAAACTGGGTGCAGCCATAGAGGTATGTGAGGTCATAATTTCTCAAATTAACATGCGTTACTCTTTCTCCGGCCATTTGTCAGGCTCCAACCTTTTTTGTTTTGACAAATTTACTGAATTTTGCTCTTTGTTTCCTACTCGTGAGTTTGAAGCAACCGTCAAGGCCTACCCTTTCTTAGAAGCTAGGATGTTGAAAACTGAACTGACAACTGCTTATGCCAGGCCTGAATTCAAATCTTTAAATGGAGCAGTACCTTTACTGACGTACATACTTCAGAACAACCTCAAATCTACTTATTCTGAAGTCGTCAAACTCTTGACTATACTTGTTACCATGCCAATGACAACTGCTGAGGCAGAACGATCTTTCTCTACCATGAAAAGAATAAAATCATTTGTTCTCACCATGCTCGCAGAAGGGAGAGAACTAGTGTTGAATACTCCTGACTTCAACCCGCCTGCAAGAGCTCAGTGGAAGTGGGTAGTCATGGAAGAAGGGAGATCTCCCTTCTTCCATGGTGGGTAGTAGGTAAGATTTTTTTCTCCTTGTTCTATGTTTTTTCTGTTTTCCTTTGCAAATTTTTGGGTGGGGCGAGGGCCAAGGTGGCCTTATGGACGAGCCGCCACTGTCAACACCACAAAACCCTGTTACCCGGCCAGTTCGAGCAAAAAGACTTCCTGAGAGGCTCAGAGACCCAAATGTGGTATTCCAATTTTGAAATTATTATTCTGCAAGTTTTTGAATTAGTGGGGGAGACTGTCATGATCCATGAATGTCTATGTACGATCCATATATAACCTTATGTATAACCTCCCCTGTAATAATTACAAGTAATTATTACAATTGTTGTTACTCAGCTCGCACATGTGAATTATTACACGTTTATTTCTATTACTACGTGCTTTGTAATTGCAGCCCCTTCTACCAACACACAAGACATAACAGTTTCACTAGACAGTCTGTACATATCGGTCGTGTACAATTGTTAATGTGGAACTTGCACTACACACATTTTGGGGTGAATCATGCGGCAGCCTGTCGGGTCAATGTTTGGCCTGTGGAATCTTAAATATACTTGCTGAAGATACTTGATGAAAATGCAATATTCATTTGGTTTCTTGTCTGTGAAATTGTTTAAACGATACCTACCTATTTGTTAAAACAAACTTAATTTGAATGATGAGCCAGTCTTGAAATTTTAAACATGGGTCAAAGATGGATTACAAGGCAATATTCACTCGGTTTCTTGGCTGTAAATTGTTGAAATAATGTTAATTTGGATGATGGGCTAGAGATTCATCTATCATTTCGTGAATTAGATTAGTGTGATTTGCTCAAAGAAGATAATAAACCGTTTTATTAAGAATTTGCAGAGTTTATCTAGTCTCATACCGGCCAAACTGCTGTTTCTACAAAAAGGTCATGCGAGAATAATTCGAAGACAGTTCATTACTCTTAAATTTAAGACCAGTATGGTGCTTCTAGACCAAATGGTTTCCTCAAAAACTAACAAAACTAACAGTTGGTCTCCTTTGGCTACAGCTCCAAAACTATTCATCCGTTCCAAAATTTATTTTCATCTTCTAAAAGCTAGTTAATTTTACTTACAGACATCATAATGTATTAGGTATATAAAAAGTTTTTTTTCAATTTTTTTTCAATTTTAAAAATTTGTTTCATTCATGCAATTAAAATTTAGTGATCTAGACATTAGTGTGATCTGCATGAAGAAGATCTGTTCATGTTGTGTCAAGAATTTTGCAGAGTTTTTTTTGGTTATTTTCTTCGATAGTGAACCATTGGAATCGACCAAAGAAAACATTTCTTTACTCCCCCCTCAAAATTCGAGGGTTTACGTTGCAAGAACGTAGCTTCAGAACATTGAACATTTAATGATAGCTTCATTCAACATTTAATGATAGCTTCAGAACATTTAATGATAGATTAATAATTATTATGAATAGGCCGTCTCACCATTCACCCTCATGTTGACGACGTTCGATCTGCTCCAACTTTAAGCCCTCATTGTGAACGAAAATCTAGTCGTAGAAAGCTGTGGATGTCGTGAAATTTTTTTTTACAAAATAAACTCTCTAAATGAGAACTGATAACTATACCAAGCTCAGCGAAGTTGTAGTGGTAGGAGATGCTTGCACTACATCAGTTGTAGTTGTACTAGAAGCTACTTACCTACGTTCATCGCTGGAACTTTTGTAATTCCGATTCCAAACTGCATTAGATACCTGCTGTGGGTTGGGAACTGCCACCTACATAATTGTAATTACATTATCCTATCAACTATAGAGTTGCAGTTCTGATCAAAGTAATTGAACTAAATTTTGCCAAATCACTGTGCTAGTTACCGAATCCCCTCCCTCCACTCAGATATGATAATCAATGTAAACATTTGTACAGGCTAAGTAAACATTGTAAGCATTTATAAGTCCACCCTGAGGGACCTGACATAGAAATTTCGTCTTGGGCATCGGACTATACTCCAATTAAACTTCTCGAAACGCCTGCTCGATGCAAAACGTTCTAGGAGTGACGGTGAAATTCGTTCGAAGAGTATCTACAGGTGAAATCCACAAATCTAACGACAATTCTTTCGGAAATGAGTAGCTGGGCTTGTGAGTTTAATTCTACGTAAAAAGGAAATATCTCAGAGTATCAACAAGTAGTGTTGATGGCATTGAATGAGCTAAGCACCTACCTTTCCATAACACGGGCAGGTGTCCGATAACTCAACGTTACAACGACCAGCGTGACTGATTTTCGTTACCTAATCTCTTTCCTTATCTGGCTTTTCCCGACCCCTTCGAGCCGCCCACAACACATCATTCACAGCCACTTCATTAAAACGGGAGAATTTTTTGTTGTTGTCTTTTCTCTCCCCCCTCTCTCATTTATGGGACAAGGATGAGAGGGCTTGCGGGTGACAGCAGGGCGAAGAGTTCTAAAACATTGGCTCCGACGTGGAAGTTCTTACTTCATTTTCCGAGCTTCCCTCAGCGGTGTTAGTAGTAGGGATGGGTATCGACTCGAAACATCGAATGTCTTGTTAGGAACTTTACTTACCTACTATACAGGATGTAACCCTTAAGGTCGTACCACCGGCCGGGAATCGATTCTACAACTAATTTCTGATGAAAAGTGTCCTATAAACTTTTTTATTTTAATAACGGTTGAAATCGGACTTTTTTCAGTTTTAAGGTTTTTTTCGTGTTTTCGACCTTAAGTCACTAAAATAGCCATAAGTCCATTTGAGTCCAAGTGAACAAGATTGCTGCCTAACTCATTTTAAGGTAAAAATGTCGATTTTCGTTTAAAAAGTTACTTGTCGATTCATACTGAAAGATCCACGGTTTTTGGCAGGGGAACGTGGATTTTACACCATGAGTCCACTTTAAACAATTTTTTGATCATACCGTTGTAAAGCTGAGCAATTGGGACAACTTTTAAGGGTTACAGTATGCAAGTAACCGGCAGATTTAGTTAGGTTCACAAACGTTTGAATAAACTGTACATTTCCAAAATTTTCGAGACTTTATTACTCGGGCTCATTTTTCAATATCCAAATCTCCTTCAAAAAGTTTTAATTAATAGCACTTGGGAGGTAGGTAGAATTTAACGCTCTTTCCAAAGATCCTCGAAACTTTTCATAACCCTAGGTCAAGGGGAAGGGGTTCAAAACGAATTTTGAAATGTTGAAAATTTGATATCTCGAAAGATTCAGATGAAACGGTATGTTTTTTTTTTCAGATAGATTTTCATATATATAGATTTTCATTTATAGATAGATTTTCATATGTAGATAGAGTTTATTTTATAGAATTTTTTAAGACCATCCATAGCTTTGTACGACCAGCCGTTCGTTCACAATGACGGCTCAAAGTTGGAGCAGATCGAAAATCGTCAACATGAGAGTGAATCGTGAGGCAGCCTGTCGGGTCCATTTTCAAACTGGCCCAGCTGATTCAAACAGCACATGGTTTTCAGATATCGAGTTAATGAATAGTATTTAATAATAATTATTAATAATGAAGCATAAAAAATGATTAATAACCAACAATAAATATTAATAATTTACACTACTTGATAATAATTATTAATAATTAATGATAATTCATAATAATAATTAATCTATCATTCAGTAATCTAGACAGAAGGGTGATCTGTACAAAGGAGATAATAAACCGTTGTGTCAAGAATTTGCAGAGTTTTTTTCTCTTAGTTTTGATACGTTACCGTAAATTGGATGGATACAACTGCCTAAGAACGTATCAAAAGTTGTTTTTATAAGAAAATTTCATGAATAATGTTCATCTAGTGTGAAATGTTACTAGTCCACAAACGTTATTGAGACTCGTTTTCCAAAGATTGGTTTATTACGTATAAGTAAGAATGGGTTAGCCCACAGATGTCACATACACTTAATTACGTAGAGACTATTTTTTTTGAAGACTGATTAGAACAACTTTCTGTTTAGTGTTTTGGTAAAATGATAATTCCAACTAATTTGGAACAAGTAAGCACAAGAATTCTTTATAATATAATAACATTACTCAAAATCGAATGTTATGATAAATGAAATCCCTTATCTTTCAGAGACGACCATTTTTAGGTGAAATATGATAAAATTGGTGGTGTGGATCTCACAGATACAACGCCAGCATTCATGTGACTTTTAGGGTGCCAGAATTTGAGTGTTAAATTAGAAAAAGAATTAACAAAAAAATTGGCAGCTAAGTAGGTACTAATACTGAGGTAGGCCACAGGAGGTAAGGTACTTTTGGAAAAAACATTGATGTTTTTTATACAATTTTGCAGTAAAAAAAAAAAAGAAACAAAAAAATCGATGTGTAAACATCGATGTTTTTCCAACCGATACACATCCCTAGTTATTAGGTCACTGTCCTAGGAGATTGACCTACATTCGCTTGACGAGCCCCCAGTACCATCTGAATTGTTCACTAGAATGACCCGATGACTAGAATTTGGAGTGTGATGCCAGTGTACACGTCAATTCGTCACTGTACTACCAACCAAATTAACTATGAGAATTAGAGTTGAAATTTATCGCCATTTACGATATCAATGATTTCCTTCATTTCATTTGATATTTTCATTGTAGTTACCTCCGTTTAGGTGATGCCAACCCTTCCAAATGTGAACGATTCAAGGGTTAGGGGTGAAGAATAGGGACATCCTGTCAGATGAAACAATCTGATTAGATCGTTACCAAATCTTAATTGTTTCTGAATGTGCGCGTATCTACCACACGAAGCAAATGGTACAAGTGCAAGTTCAAATATCTGATATATTTGCACTTTTCGTTATTTCAGGAAGATGTTGGGAGGAGGGAAAAAAGATAAGTAGCTCGTGTTTGTTTGGGTAGAAGTTGAACGGAGTTAAAGGCGTACATTCGAAGATGGTTAATTATTTGTACAAAGCAAAAGGGCCCATCGAGGGGAATTGGATATAAATGTCATAAACTTACGTGGCTAGTGAAGAAAGAAAAGGCAGGAATGTTGTTGTGAGAGCCCGTGGAGAGCGAGCTGGAGCTAATGTTATCATATCACCGAAGTGAGGGTGACGGAGGGCTGCGGTCACCCGCGTGAGGGATGTACTCCCCGATCACCTGGAAATCCGGCGCCAACATATCCGGATCTCGAAACGCATCATTGGTAACTCGGGGAAGGGGGAAAACAAAAAATTAGCACAATAAAATTATCATCCTTGGTGAGGGTGCTGTGGTTGAACACGGGGGTGGGGTGAGTGTGATAGGAGGCGCAGAGGTTGGTTCAGGGTGGCGCCACAGGAGTGCTCTTGAAGCATCAGGTCAATAAGGTCTCCGACTGAATGGCGGGTTACGAGAGACCGTTGATGTCAGGTGATGCGCCTCGGGATGAGTCGCTGACGTCATTTCCGCCTTCCCTCAATCTCGAAAGAGAGAGAGGGGGAAAAAAGGGAAAAAAAGAAGAAAAAAAAAGGAAAAAAGAAGAAGAAAAAAACCACTGGGGATTCTGCAGGAGGGTGGTACGGAAATATTTCGTTCTATTACAAGTCGGGTCGGGACAGCTCACTTGTTTCATTAATATATTTTCTCAACAGCAAGCAACAGTACACGACAACACTATTAATAACCTGAGCTCGTATCGAAGAAGGTAGCCCCTACCTACCTACCTACCTACTCGTAGCACACCATATAATTTCTCATTTTAGGGTTGGTTTTGTACGTAGTAAATATATTGTTGGTGTCACTGCGTACGAAATCTGCCTCAAAAAGAGAAATTATTATTACTTAGATACCTTGAAACCTTTCCTAGTGGTCATTCGATGTAATTGACCCCGTGTACAGTAAACGTGAACACTCATTTCGTCAATCTGAACTCCTCGCAATGGCAAATGCACTTTTTTTTTTTTTTTTTTTTTTTTCAATTAGCGAATTTCCGATGAAAACGAAGCTATTGTTCTCGGTCAAAAATTTTAAAAATTCGAATTTCCCAAAAATGGTTATACCAAAATCCGTTTCAGACCATCCTAAATCCACAACCAAAAGACACAAGAAATCATATGTATATTCCAGACGATAAATGTCGATAGAATTGAAATAAAAAGTTCCAATGTGCACAATTCTGCACTTACTTGTCAATCGATTGATTCGTAGATAAACAGACTCGGGCCACTCTAAGGGGGGGGGGGGGGTTCTAAGGATGGAGGGGGGATTACCCATAAATTCCAATGAATCCAATCATGCAGCGTGGCTATTGGAGCGAATTTTCGTACAACTAGGTAACTCCTTTCCAAATGTAAAATGCCTCCATTTAACTGGCTTTACAACAAATTTTGTCTCCTTTTTTTTGCCGAGTAACACCTCAGTTCATAGAATTTTCAACGTTGAACACGATGGCGAAGTCAGAATTTCGATATCTCATTCCGTTATCAGATTGGAGCCGACTAAACATGAAGAACATCTCAAGTAACAACAACGTTTCTTCACTTCGCAATTCTGATTTCACCATCGTGTACAGCATTAAAAAAAAAAACTTTAAAATGAGGGGTCACTTGTTTCATTTTGGGTATTTATGTGGTATTTACATTAAGTTCCTCCTGTGACCCCTCATTTTAAAGTTTTTTTTTTTTTTTTTTTTTTTTTTTTGCATGTTTAACTTTCGTACCCGCTCTGTGCCTCAAGAATAAATATATAGGTATATATTAGTCTTTTTGGAGTCTTTTGGCAGTGGATTCAGGATGGTCTGAAACGGATTTTGGTGTGAAAATGTTTCGGGATATGAAATGTTGAACATTTTGGACCTAGAACAATAGCTTCCTTTTCTTCGAAAATTCGCTAAAAAGAAACAGTCAGACAATAGACACCTCATTAGCGAATTTTCGAAGATTTACCAAAATCCGTTTCAGACCATCCTGAACCCACTGCCAACAGACACCAACAATTATACATATTATGTATGTGTCATTCCCGACTCGATAGAAGTGAGATAAAAAGTTTAAATTTGCACACAAAATCTGTCGTAGATGGGCAGAATCTAAGAGGATGAGGGATGTTGGGGAGTTTTAGGTGGGGGGGGGGTGATTACCCAGAAATCCCCAATATGAGACAGTCTGACGAGTAACACCTCATTTTTAAGGTTTTTATACGCTGAATAAGACGGTAAAGTCAGAATTGCGTGGTTGATACTTGAGATGTTCTTCATGGACATCATGTTCTTTATTAATAGAGCCATTTTACATAAAACCAATAATTATTATGCTGCATGTCTGTGGATTTTTTTTCTTCTATTATTTGAAACAACATCAAACCTCCCGACACAACTACCATAATTTCTCCTTTACATCTTCATGTCCTGTATACCTACTCTGGTCACAAACAATGGCAACCCACCATCATGCCGTCTCGAAGACGACGATTTCCACAGTCTACAATTTGTACTCTGACGAAGGCGTTCGCCGAAATATCAAATTGTGAGTTTTTCCTTTTGCTTGCTTAACTTTCATAGCCGCTCTGTGCCTCAAGTTTATTAAGTTCCTTTGGAACCACGTTTCCGCCATTTAATTATATACATAATGTTTTATGAGTCATATGTTCATGATTTTTGGCGTCCACTGGCAGTGAATTCAGGATGGTCTAAAACTGTGAGATTGCGAATCCGATCCAGTTTGTTAAGCCAAACTAATTGTTGGTAACTAATTGCTGTTTTAATTAGTTACCAAGTTGCAAATATTTGTTTGGGTTGTTTTCCCAAAAATACACTTCTTGTTCAAGCGAGTGACTGCATTCATGTGATCTGCTGTTTCAATAGAATAATCTAAATTTCTATTAAAAACGGATTTTGGACCGAGAACAATAGCTTACTTTTCTTAAAAAATTCGCTAATAAACAAAAGAGTTTCAAAACGGGTGCACTTCAGATTGTATAGGTAATATATAGGTGAATATAATATTAATAATATATATGTACCCAGGGCACAATAACGCCTCACTCCCATAAGAATAACGTAGAGTCGATATCGAGAACTTGTGAGTCAACAATGGGACAGCCAGAGCACATTATCCACTCACCGTTTCTTCTCCGCCCATTAACGACTCACCCATTATCGTCTCTTTCCTGAGACGATAATGGGGTGCCCTTTTATACTTGTTAAAAAATCGAGGTTCTCCGTCTTGGAGCGGGAGACAAAATCGCGAAAAATGCTAATTGGTTTTGAAAATTCATGTTATATCACGACTTGACTTTCATTCTAATCCGAGTCGGGTGGAGGGGGAAAAAGAAATAAAAATCGCTGTTCTTCGTCTTAGAGCGGGAGAAAAATCGGGGAAAAAACCCAATGGTTTCGAAAATTCGTACGACTTGACTTTCATTATAATCCGAGTCGGGTGGAGGGGGAAATAGAAATAAAAATCGAGGTTCTTCGTCTTGGAGTGGCAGAAAATTCGGGGAAAAAACCTAATGGTTTCGAAAATTCATGTTATATCACAACTTGACTTTCATTCTAATCCGAGTCGGGTGGAGGGGGAAATAGAAATAAAAATCGCTGTTCTTCGTCTTAGAGCGGGGGAAAAATCGGGGAAAAAACCCAATGGTTTCGAAAATTCATACGACTTGACTATCATTATAATCCGAGTCGGGTGGAGGGGGAAATAGAAATAAAAATCGTTGTTCTTCGTCTTAGAGAGAGAGAAAAATCGGGGAAAAAACCTATTGACTTCGAAAATTCATGTTATATTAGGACTTGACTTTCATTCAATTCCGAGTCGGGTGGAGGGGGAAATAGAAATAAAAATCGCTGTTCTTCGTCTTAGAGCGGGAGAAAAATCGGGGAAAAAACCCAATGGTTTCGAAAATTCATACGACTTGACTTTCATTGTAATCCGAGTCGGGTGGAGGGGGAAATAGAAATAAAAATCGTTGTTCTTCGTCTTAGAGAGAGAGAAAAATCGGGGAAAAAGCCTATTGACTTCGAAAATTCATGTTATATCACAACTTGACTTCCATTCTAATCCGAGTCGGGTGGAGGGGGAAATAGAAATAAAAATCGAGGTTCTTCGTCTTAGAGCGGGAGAAAAATCGGGGAAAAAACCCAATGGTTTCGAAAATTCATACGACTTGACTTTCATTATAATCCGAGTCGGGTGGAGGGGGAAATAGAAAGAAAAATCGTTGTTCTTCGTCTTAGAGAGAGAGAAAAATCGGGGAAAAAGCCTATTGACTTCGAAAATTCATGTTATATCACAACTTGACTTCCATTCTAATCCGAGTCGGGTGGAGGGGGAAATAGAAATAAAAATCGAGGTTCTTCGTCTTGGAGTGGCAGAAAAATCGGGGAAAAAACCCAATGGTTTCGAAAATTCATGTTATATTACGACTTGACTTTCCATTCAATTCCGAGTTGGGTGGAGGGGGAAATAGAAATAAAAATCGTTGTTCTTCGTCTTGGTGTGGTACAATAACGAAATGAAGGGAAAATATCTTATGATCATGATAATGATAGAACAAAAAATTTAATTATAATGGTTTTCACACAGTCTTCAACATGTGATCGAATAGCAAATGAAACCTTTGAGCCGCTGTGGCTGACAGCCGGGGCCAGAAAAAGATAAGACTCTCAAACTGTGCCTAACAATAAATTTTTTCTCCCACTCCAAGACGAAGAACAGCGTTTTTTATTTCTATTTCCCCCTCCACCCGACTCGGAATTGAATGAAAGTCAAGTCCTAATATAACATGAATTTTCAAAGTCAATAGGCTTTTTCCCCGATTTTTCTCTCTCTCTAAGACGAAGAACAGCGATTTTTATTTCTATTTCCCCCTCCACCCGACTCGGAATTGAATGAAAGTCAAGTCCTAATATAACATGAATTTTCGAAGTCAATAGGCTTTTTCCCAGATTTTTCTCTCTCTCTAAGATGAAGAACAGCGATTTTTATTTCTATTTCCCCCTCCACTCGACTCGGAATTGAATGAAAGTCAAGTCCTAATATAACATGAATTTTCGAAACCAATTGGTTTTTTTTTCGATTTTTTCTCCCGCTCTAAGACAAAGAACAACGATTTTTATTTCTATTTCCCCCTCCACTCGACTCGGAATTGAATGAAAGTCAAGTCCTAATAGAACATGAATTTTCAAAGTCAATAGGCTTTTTCCCCGATTTTTCTCTCTCTCTAAGACGAAGAACAGCGATTTTTATTTCTATTTCCCCCTCCACCCGACTCGGAATTGAATGAAAGTCAAGTCCTAATATAACATGAATTTTCGAAGTCAATAGGCTTTTTCCCCGATTTTTCTCTCTCTCTAAGACGAAGAACAGCGATTTTTATTTCTATTTCCCCCTCCACTCGACTCGGAATTGAATGAAAGTCAAGTCCTAATATAACATGAATTTTCGAAGTCAATAGGCTTTTTCCCCGATTTTTCTCTCTCTCTAAGACGAAGAACAGCGATTTTTATTTCTATTTCCCCCTCCACCCGACTCGGAATTGAATGAAAGTCAAGTCGTAATATAACATGATTTTCGAAACCAATTGGTTTTTTCGATTTTTTCTCCCGCTCTAAGACAAAGAACAACGATTTTTATTTCTATTTCCCCCTCCACCCGACTCGGAATTGAATGAAAGTCAAGTCCTAATATAACATGAATTTTCGAAGTCAATAGGCTTTTCCCCCGATTTTTCTCTCTCTCTAAGACGAAGAACAGCGATTTTTATTTCTATTTCCCCCTCCACCCGACTCGGAATTGAATGAAAGTCAAGTCCTAATATAACATGAATTTTCGAAGTCAATAGGCTTTTTCCCAGATTTTTCTCTCTCTCTAAGACGAAGAACAGCGATTTTTATTTCTATTTCCCCCTCCACTCGACTCGGAATTGAATGAAAGTCAAGTCCTAATATAACATGAATTTTCGAAGTCAATAGGCTTTTTCCCCGATTTTTCTCTCTCTCTAAGACGAAGAACAGCGATTTTTATTTCTATTTCCCCCTCCACCCGACTCGGAATTGAATGAAAGTCAAGTCGTAATATAACATGATTTTCGAAACCAATTGGTTTTTTCGATTTTTTCTCCCGCTCTAAGACAAAGAACAACGATTTTTATTTCTATTTCCCCCTCCACCCGACTCGGAATTGAATGAAAGTCAAGTCCTAATATAACATGAATTTTCGAAGTCAATAGGCTTTTCCCCCGATTTTTCTCTCTCTCTAAGACGAAGAACAGCGATTTTTATTTCTATTTCCCCCTCCACCCGACTCGGAATTGAATGAAAGTCAAGTCCTAATATAACATGAATTTTCGAAGTCAATAGGCTTTTTCCCAGATTTTTCTCTCTCTCTAAGACGAAGAACAGCGATTTTTATTTCTATTTCCCCCTCCACTCGACTCGGAATTGAATGAAAGTCAAGTCCTAATATAACATGCATTTTCGAAGTCAATTGGTTTTTTTCCGATTTTTTCTCCCGCTATCAATAAATTTGACTACAGTCCACCTCATGATGAGAAATAATACAGAAGTAAAAGGAATAAAAGAGAACTACGTATAAAAGAAAAAGAGTACCTATGAAAGAAAGAGTCTAACTACTAACTAACTAACGTATAACTACTAACTAACTACTAACTACTAACTAACTACTAACTACTAACTACTAACTAACTACTAACTACTAACTACTAACTACTAACTAACTACTACTATAAGAATAAAGAAGGCCACTACGTTATTAAAAAAGCTATATGGAAAGAAAGAGACAGAAAGTGAATTGGTTGAATAGTAGGTAATTATTTTTCACTGTTGACGAAACAAATTTAGCACGTGTTAGGGATAGGATATCAATATTCGATAGTATCGAAATATCGATATCTAGCGTCCAATATCCGATATTCTGATATCGATATCAGCACTGGCGATAATATCGATATTCTGACAACCGATATCGGGTCGATATCACAGACTGTAATTCTTACCTGTAATTCTTTTATGATTTTGCCGTTCTTCTATTCTGTCCAATTTTCGTTTAGAAACATATTGAAATAAAAATTCCGTATTACATATTCATGTGTATAATTTAACTTAGGTATAACGTGTAGAGAACGAAAAATGTTAAAGAAACCCAACAAGAAATCACGGATCACTCGATTTTGTACTTGATAAAAACAATCTGCCGAATGAAAAAAAAAATAAAGCGTAGACAACCTTCGCTGGTAGGCGCTCTGGTAACAAGGATTGAACCTTCCGCACGCCACAGGAATCCGTGCTTCATAATCTAGTATCCATAATGGTGAAGTTTTTGACGTCACACCCCGGTCACTCGCCCGCCTGTTTTTCAAACTACCAATTTTCTTTTATTTTCCTAAATTTTTGTGAACAATTTCTTGGCAAATGGACCCGATTTTCGCTAACATTAGACAAGGTACTTTGGAAAAAAAAAATAAAAAAAATTGACTGGAATTGCCCATTGACCTTGGCTCTGACCAGGATGCCCATGACCGCCGCTGAAGCCAAATTAGCCCGACTTATAAAATGACGGCATGCCCCTGAGAATACAGCAGAACTGGAGAAGGGCACACCCAGATATTGAAGGCACTATATTAGTATTGTGTTACTCTACTAACACAATACTGGTATACAATCATACATCCCAGTCTGCGGCTCTGAATCTTACATTCTACTGCGGCTGGAAGAAGTTATGATATCCACTTTTCCCGTTCGCCCTTTTCCTTCCAACTAAAGAGATGCCCTAACCACTTCACAAGAAATGTCCCCGTTTTGAAATCTTTTTCAAAATCGCTTTTATTACTACACATCTAGGTATGTATTATTTTATTAGTTGCTTGTGAAAGTAAGATGCAAGAATAAAAGCCATCTAATAAATTAATAAATTAAGCAAATACATAAACTAAATTACCTATTCATTTATTTATTAATAAAATTATAAATTAGTTAAGTAACTAAATTAAGCAAGAATGGTGGTGAGGGTGAAGAACCGGGTTTTTGAAGTTTGGCACTTGGTGTAAAAGAAATAAATGGGCAAGTTTAGACTGAAAATGGAGTCGAACGCCTTCAACCTCACCTTTCTATCTCAATCAGTTCCCAAGATATGATTTTTTAAAGGTTTTTTCAGAAAACCAAACCAAAAAGAAAAAAACCTTCAAAAAATCATATCTTGGGAACTGATTGAGATAGAAAGGTGCGGTTGAAGGCGTTCTACTTTATTTTCAGTCTAGTATTACCCAATTTTTGGTTTATTATCTTCGATAATGAACCATTGGAATCGCCCAAAGAAAAAATTTTTTTAACCCCCCCTCAAAATTTGTTGGTTTACGTTTCAAGATACGTAGATTCAGAAAATCGAATAAAAAAAAATCCGTTCGTCCGCCGTACGCGCCACTTTGCCCAGTTAACGTTGAGCTAAACTTACGAAATTTGGTTTCTGGGTTTGGACCAGCCCCACAATGATCCTCGAAACTTTTCATAACCCTAGGTCAAGGGGAAGGGGTTCAAAACGAATTTTGAAATTTTGAAAATTTCATATCTCGAAACATTCATATAGAACGGTATGTTTTTTATTTCATATTTAGATAGAGTTTGTTCCGTAGAATTTTTTAAGACCATCCGCAGCTTTGTACGACCAGCCGTTCGTTCACAATGACGGCTCAAAGATTGTGCCTCACAACACGATCATGAATCAATCTTTTGAAATACAGGTCCATTTTCATACTAACAAGCTCTTTGGAACATCATATGGCTTAAGTGATGTCGAGTTTGTTGTTCTGAGGTGCGTTTCGTGCTACGGAAATGAAGGTAATTTCGAATGTTTGTTGGTAGGTACTTCTTTTATAGAAAAATTATTACCGACGTAGTATTAAAAACCCCAGAATTATATCGTATTAATTAATCATAATTAATAATAATTATTATTAATAATAAATACAAATTATTAATACCTAACAATAAATTATAATAATTTTCACTAGGTACTTGATAAAATTGTTAATAATTAGTGATAATTGATAATAATAATTAATCTAACATTTAGGATCTAGACATTTAGACCTAGTGATCTAGACAGAAGGGTGATCTGTACAAAGAAGATAATGAACCGTTGTGTCAAGAATTTGCAGTTTTTTTCTTTTACACCAAGTGCCGAACACCCTGATTAACTCGGCTCTCTTAGACCTAGCGACTTGAACCGCTCAGGGCTTTTTATTAGCCACATCAAATTTCAAGTTAATCGGACAAATAGGAGCCAATATAATATATATATATATATATATATATAATACAATATATTATCCATATTAAGGATAACTGGACAATGCGTTTCGTGACGTCCAGTAAACACACACTTGGTACCGTTCGTTCTTCTCAACTTGTTAGCTTGACGGGGCGGAACGCTACCGCGTTCCTATATACCTGTGGCAAACTATACATATATGTGCCAAACTATATATACACAGTGCCAAGAGAGATGGCCTATTCACAGACTGCCACGTAAGATGGCTTAACCTATACCGCCATGGTGGATGGCGTAGACAACCTATATGACCATGTGGATGGACATGATACGCTGAAACTGGCGTCACCACACCCACGTTGGGTGGCTACATATACCATGATGCATACCATTACTCATCATACTATAGATACACGCCACGAGAGGCCAAGGGAGCGGGTGTAGGAGCCCGTGGGTTATAGAAACCCCATGGGAGCGACTGGGATCATAAAACCTCAAACAATACATTGTTACGTGCAATATGTTACAACCTTGAATGCCACATAGTATGAAAAACAATCATATTATTATATCTTAAATGTATACGGAATTTGCATTGCTAGGCCGGCAATGCAAATGATAAGAAAAGGGCGGAAGTCTGCTGAACCTTGATTGCATCCTTGCCTGTTTCCCATTATCCCCCCCTCCCCCTTCCATTCTCAACCCACTCAAACTTTGAAGGACTGGTGATGAACGATTAGGACTTCCAAACCGAATCACACTACAATAGCTAGGAACTCGAATGAATCGGACTTGAATGTAGAGAGTCAACTATACAATGGACATTGTTGGCAACACAATGATGTCAGAGGTGACACCTCACTAAAACTATGTGTTTAGTACGTAGAGTTGGCACAATGGCGCCGCCACTGTTGTAATGAAAGGCGCTAGCAGAATCATTAGTCTATGGTGTCTCATTTACGAGTATAATAAGTTATTTTTAACATACGTTATGTTGGTTATAGCGCCAAAACTGTTGCTACGTTGAGTATGTGGCTGGTATCATTGGAATCCAGTTGGCAATCTCTGATTTATTTCCATACTTCATAAAATACCTCGAGATCGTTACGATGACACCATAGGTTCTCCAACTGTGTGCCAATTTAATTTCAACATCCCTCAAAATATGAATTTATTCCGTGAAATCATCGAAAATTGGGAAACGTGACAGTGAAATTCAATAAACAATCATTTTTAAGGAGCGATCAATTGTTAAATTAGGATTCTTATTGTCAAAAATGGTGGGGAATTTTTGATGATTTAGAAAACAAATGGAGAGAAAAGTGGAGTAGATAGATTCGTTTCAACATTCACTCGTTACTGTTTCATGGGTGGAACGTTTTCTATTACAGACAAGTTGTTGACATGTGCTGTATACTGTATGTTGGCAAATAAGTTCTCGATTGATTGATTGATTCATTCATAGCAGGTTTACTCAATTTTCAAGTCAACAAGCTGCCCACAATCCTGACCACTGACTATAACTTTCATTATTAGCGATGTACTTCCTTGTTGAATATTAATAACCATTTCAAAAGGCTTGAATAACACCCATCACCAAATAATGGTGTAAGTAGGGCACTATTGCACCCATTGCAGAGATTGAATTCACAACACCTCACCCAAATGCTCATACAAAGTCAAAGACAAAGTCAGTATTCATTCTCCAAATGAGAATTGCTACAGAGCTGAACAAACCTACCCAATGAAACAGACGGGAATAACAAGGAAAAATACTGACTCGAGAAAAACATTCTTATTTCATCACATTGGAAAATAACTGATTTTCTGTAGAAAGACACAATTTAAAAAACAAAACATTCAATCTTTGTACAACTGTACTGTGGATGTTTAGGCTTACAGGTATTTGGTAATGGAAGTACTACAAAAAACTCTTAATAGGAATCATGGTTGAAGTGAAATCAAGAATTGAACCTTTGGTCAAAAGTGAAAACCTCGTACAAAAGACAACCTCTAATAACAGTAATTAACTAATAGTTTCAGTTCGTAAACATCCGGTTAAACTTTGGAATGCTTAAAAAAGGAATGGCGATGAAATCACCACATCGTCGTTCGTGTAACTTGATACAAGTTCAGAATCACTCCTAAATTTTCTATAATTCATCATGACCTGCTTTCTCTTCTTCAGTAGCCAATTTACAAGCTGCAGGAGTCTTGAACTGCATCTGGTATTCACACTTGTTGGGCTCAACAACATTATTCAGAATATTTTCTGATCCACATTCCACATAGACCTTGGTTGATCGCTGAGGACCATTCCAACACGATTGGCCTTTGTCATAAATCATGGCTGGACCATTACCAGCAGTGGACCACCCTGACCAGCTTCCCAACCTGGTTTCAGAACCACCTGACTTGGGGGATTGGGTAACCTGCAAGGGATATAACAGTAATTAGATAAGTGGATTTAGATCTTAGTACTGGTATTCTGTTAGATTTTTATTTTTCGAATTATAGCAACTACAACGCCACTCCAAGGTAAACGTAATTTATTTTCGTTGGGTAGGAGGAAAAATGATAAGTTTTATAATAAAAAGAGTATTTTGAGGAGATAATCACCCATATTGAAAATAAGAGTAGTTCCATAAGCTCATGTCTAGTGGGAGCTGATGGACCTGGGCACTTGAGCCGCTGGGCGTGGTTGTAGTTGCTCCAAAACAGTCGAAAAAGTCTAAATGGAAATTCTTACTCTTTTATAGATACCTACAATACCAAGATATTTACAGATAGGATTGAGGAAGTGACATCAGTCCCTTGGCTTATCCAAGGGATAAGTAATCCTTGTTCCATAATCGGGGCAGGCGAAAAAAAAACATAATGAAAACTAAGGGTATCTTACAACTTGCGTGAATCCCAATGCAACTAGAGTGACTTGAAGCATTTGTGATGAATGGTTTGCTGAGTTGCCCCTGCAACCCGGGGAAGCTTAGGCAGTTACGCCCCACCCATAGGGATAGCCTGGTCTGCCTATCCACAGACCTACCTATCCCCAGAGCGGTCGAATAAAAAATACGAGACACAAAGGAAACTCTGCAAACCATTACACTCCCACCTCAATCCAGGAATATCATCTGGAAAACTCCAAGGTATGGTTAACCTCCATCGTAATGGTACTACTGCAAATAACTACTTTTGGAGAACTAGGCTCCTACAAGCATGGATATTGGCAGGGGATAGAAAAAAGATAATTGAAAATAGAACAAACCCAATGAATAACAGAGGCATGGAAATGAGTAAATAGAAGAATAGAGAGAGAAAGATATTGAAAAATGCCAATATAAATGCTTATACGCAAATGGGTATGATCCCTAAATAGGAGTCCCTTCTGGGAAAACTCCTAAAAGAGCTCGTTAAAGCTGTTAAAAAAAAAAAAAGTAGAGGAGGTACCGAGGCAACGCCAGCACATACCTACCAACCACGTTCTGCTACCATGTGATGAATGGTTTGTTGAGTTTCCCCTGCAACCCGGGGGAGCTTAGGCAATTACGCCCACCCAGAGGGGTAGCCAGGTCTGCTTCTCCACAGAACAACCTATCCCCAGAGCGGTCGAATCAAAAACACGAGAAACAAGGGAAACTCTGCAAACCATTACACATTGTATGTGAAAAGAGAGGAACTTTCATGATTTTGTGAAAAGTCAACCATTATACCTTCATATAATTTTCATAGATTATAGTGAAAGATTTCAATTATGATTGAAATTTATCTAAAATTCTTAGCATTGAAAAATGAGCTTCTTTCTTTCTTCCTCATTCCACTACTAGTCCAGTAAAATAAGGACCGGACCCCGAAGTAAATGGGGGAAAGCCGGAAATCATTCTAAAACCTTTTGATAGTCTTGAAAACTAGTAATCTGAGTTTGTGCCTCTCCGCGAGGTGAGCATAACTTTTGGTGGCCCAAAAACGTCGAAATTTTCGGACTTTTTTCGGTTTTTCGCGTATAACCCCTAAACAACGCATCCCAGCGAAAACCTTACTATTAGACAAATTAAAGACCATTAAATTCTGCGTCGATTGACCTCCCCAGCTTTAAAATTGAATCAATGTATAAGGTAGTAATCGACGGCTGAAATATGGTCATTTTTTCCATATTGGCTAAAATGTACCATTAGACGACTTTCTGTCGTCTGTAGCATCCAAAGTACTGGTCCTATCAAAACACTCTGAGGATCAAAGTTGTACAGAATTTAACGGCGAGTTCAAAGAACGCCTGAATTTTAAAATTGGACCAATTTTAACCATACTTATGTGCCAATTTCCAAAAACAGTCATTTTGGAATATCCTACACCTTGCTTCCTGACCATTATTTCTTGTATTCAGACTGTTCAGGCTAACTATCCAATTGATTAATATCATCTTTCAAGTGTTACTCGATATGTATATACATAAAATGTATATACATATGTATATTATACCTACATATATAATTTCTTTTTTTTTTTTCAATAAGTTAATATAGGTATTTTGGAGAAGAATTGTGGTATGGAGAAACAAGCTATCGACTTTTCCATTGAGTTTATTATACAAAAAACAATATAAAAAAATATGAAAATACAAGTTTATGCTTGTATTTTGAATGATCAAGACGATCTCGTCCTCTTCGATGTCGATGGACCCTCGTCCAAATCCCTACCAGGCTCCTCAGGTCCAGGCTCTACTCCATCATCTTCTGGGTCATCTTCATGTACGCCTTGTTCTGCGTGTTCGCTGAGGTCCTCCTCTTCCTCCTCCAATGTATGAGGGGCTGTGAATGATTCATCCTCACACACAGTCTCATCGTCAGGGAATCTCTCGCGAGAGCTAGTGAGTACCCTACTGTGGCAATTGTGGGAGAAGACACGGACCTGCTCATCCTTCTTACTGCACTGGCACCCTCATCTTGCAATATACAAGTATATCTGATGTTACCAGGGAAGGACACCTCATCTGACACTGTATTCTCTCTAGAGCTGCTGAAAAACTCCACCACCATCAAGGAGCACCTTCTATTCCTTCACGCTATCAGTGGATGCGACGCCACGTCGGCATTTTTTCCGCAGGGGAAGATAAAGTTCGTAAAAGCCCTAGAGAGCGACCCACAGTTGCAGGATGCTGCCCTAATTTTCAAAAACCCTGAAGCATCTCAGGATGCGTGTTCGCTGAGGTCCTCCTCTTCCTCCTCCAATGTATGAGGGGCGGTGAATGATTCATCCTCAACAGGATGGTTGGAGCAGGCCTGACCTTTGCAATTCATGCAAATCGTCGAGCATTTCAAGCCTGCTGTGGCAGTGATCAGTGATTAAGCGTAACCAAGACAACAAAGAACAAATGACAGTTATATTTCAATCAGATTAATAAAAAATCTTTTTAGTTCTCTCACAGCATTCGGATTGTATTTTCTTTCTTTCCTTCTTTCCATCCCAAAGTGGTGACCCCCTATATATTGTGCACGCGAAATAGGTCGTTTACAATGACGGAAACCAGTAAACCGTCGCCATCAACTTCGCGACCTACGGATCAATCTATCGACGACGAGTCGCAAATTTCTGTCATCCGGATCGGCCCGATGTGGCGAAACAAGGTGTCAATTTGGTTCCTACAAGTCGAAGCACAATTCTTTAACGCCAAATGCTTCGCCGAAACTCGCCGATACAACCATTTGCTGGCAGGTTTGGAATCTGACGTTGCCGATCGAATTTCGGACTTTTTTTCTAAGCCACTCACCACAACGCCGTACACTGATTTGAAAGCGCGGATCATCGCCGAGTTTGAAGAGTCCGAAGGACGCAAGGTTACAAAACTCTTATCAGAATTAGAGCTCGGTGATCGGAAACCAACTGGACTACTAAGAGAGATGCGATCGCTCGCAGGAACGAATATTGCCGAGGATTTTCTCAAATCCATGTTCCTCCAAAGGCTACCTCAACACGTCCGCTCGATTCTAGCTACGAGCAAAGATGAGCTCGATGGATTGGCAGGTATGGCGGATAAAATTGTTGAATACTCATTCAATTCGAATAACTCTGTGTATGAAGTTGCAAATAACTCCCCTCGCCATACTCCGTCAATCGATGAACGCATCGATCGTCTCGAGCAGATGATAGCCGAACTTTCAACTTCCATTCATCACAATAGATCGCGTTCGAGATCATCAAACTCAGGAGGAAGAAATAGCCGCTCTCGTTCAAGCTCTTGCAGTAGTAATAAAGGTTCTCATCAATTTTGCTGATACCACCGCACCTTTTGGAAAGATGCTCGTAAATGTGAAAAACCATGTAAGTACGATCCCAATTATAACAAAACTAGTCATATGAGAGGAGAAAAGCAGGAAAACTAGTGAACACTGCTGTCTATGCGGCAGACAGTGGTGCTGAAAAAAGCCGCAGCTCACGCCGTCTTTTCGTTTTCGACAAAATTACTAATTTAAAATTCCTTGTGGATACCGGCGCAGAAATAATTTGTTTACCACCCACACCGAAGCAGAAACGCCGTCAACCCATTCGATATTTGTACGCTGCCAACGGAACCCACATCCCAGTCTACGGAGAACATCTCGTTCAAGTTGATTTTGGGTTTCGTAGACAATTATGTTGGCCTTTTCTCATTGCGAAGGTACAGATACCCATTATAGGAGCCGATTTTCTCGAGCACTTCTCGCTACTCGTCGATCTAAAACATAAAAAACTTTTTGATACTAATACAAAACTTCACGTTTATGCGTTACAATCTGACGTAGCTCACCCCACTCTCCATGCTGTTGACCCTAACCACAAATTTATCGAACTTCTGAAAAGTTTCCCGAACCTATTACGAAAAAATCCCGTTTACCAAGGAAACAACAGTGAATTTCAACATTCCATTGTAACAAATGGATCGCCTGTTACATGTAAACCTCGCCGTTTAGCTCCTGAAAAATTGCGCCAAGCAAAGATGGAATTTCAGAAAATGATCGACCTCGGTATCTGTCGTCCATCTAAGAGCTCATGGGCCAGTCCCCTTCACCTAGTTGAAAAACCCGATGGTTCTTGGCGTCCGTGTGGCGATTTCAGGTTGCTCAATGCCGTCACAAAGCCAGATCGTTATCCAGTTCCGAATTTGCAGGACTTCAATTGTCAACTCGCTGGAAAGACGATTTTCTCGAAAATAGATCTAGTGCGCGCGTTCCATCACATTGCTGTCGATCCAAAAGATGTTCACAAGACAGCAGTGATAACGCCTTTCGGACTTTTTGAGTTCGTAAAAATGCCCTTTGGCCTTCGAAACGCAGGCCAGTCATTCCAACGATTTTTGGACACAATTTTACGTGACTTTGATTTTGCGTATTGTTTTCTTGATGACATTTTAATTGCTTCAGAGTCGCTTAGAGAACATGAAACACACTTACACCAAATTTTCGAACGTCTAAATCAGTACGCTATCAACATCAATCTTCAAAAGTGTATTTTTGCCGCACCTGAGATTGAGTTTCTCGGTTACTTAGTAACCCCAGAAGGCATAAAGCCAACGTCCACCAAAGTCAACGCAATTCTTAATTATGAAAAACCAAAGAATATCGCTGATTTAAGGCGTTACTTGGGAATGTTAAACTTTTACCGCCGATCAATCCCTCATGCAGCACAAACTCAACAACCCCTCTACAAATTGTGCCAGGACACCCGGAAAAAAGATAAAAGACCAGTTCAATGGACAGCTGAGACACTTGCCGTTTTTGAGAAGACGAAAGAACAACTCGCTAATGCAACTCTTTTAGCTCATCCACGTGCAGACCTACCGTTGATCTTAATGGTAGATGCATCGGATCGAGGCATGGGTGCTTCCCTGCATCACAAACGCGGAGACCATTTGGAGCCATTAGCATTCTTTTCAAAAATGTTTACACCCACTGAGTCCAGATACTCCACCTACGACAGAGAACTTCTGGCTTGTTACTCAGCAGTCAAATATTTCCGGCATCTGATCGAAGGTCGTGAATTTGTCATTTACACGGATCATAAACCTCTAACATACGCTTTTCAACAGCGGCCCGAGAAAGCCTCACCACGTCAGCTGAATCATCTTGACTTCATAAGTCAATTTTCGACTGACATTCGGTACATTACTGGGCAAAACAACATTTCCGCCGATTTTTTCTCGCGGATTTCTTCCATTGCGGTCCCACCATCGCTCAAGTACGAGGACATCGCTGATGCACAAAAAGATGATCAAGAATTGTCCGAGTTGAAGAACTCGACCTCTTGCTCTCTTCAACTCAAGGGTCTAACCCTTAACGACGGACAAACTCTCGTCGTGGACGCTTCCTCAGGACAACTCCGACCTTTCGTGCCTGAAAAATTTCGCAAACCAATCTTCGAGTCACTTCATAACCATGCCCATCCTGGAGTAAAAGCAACTGTGGAAATGGTTCGGAAGCGATACATCTGGCCTTCCCTAGCAAAGGATGTGTCATTATGGTCTAGATCTTGTATTCCTTGTCAGAGATCAAAAGTTCATCGTCACACATCAGCCCCTGTTGGATGGTACGAACCCGTGGAGCGCCGATTCGCCCATATCAACATCGACTTCGTTGGACCTCTTCCTCCCTCTCAAGGTTGTTCATACCTCCTCACTATGATTGACCGTTTCTCCCGATGGCCTGAAGCTGTTCCAGTACCTGACTGCACTGCCGAAACTGCCGCCAACACTATAATCTCAACGTGGATTGCCAGATTTGGAATTCCAGAGGTTATAACGTCAGACCGTGGCAGACATTTCGACTGTTCACTTTTTGAGCAGGTCACAAAAGCGTTGGGTATTCACCTCATCAAGACCACAGCCTATCATCCCGCTTCCAATGGAATCATCGAGAGATGGCATCGCATACTGAAGACCTCACTGAAAGCTCAGCTCACTGACAATTGGGTTGGCAAACTTCCTTTAGTGCTTTTGGGACTCCGTTCGTACATTCTGCCTACCTGTAACGCTACCCCGGCTGAAATGGTCTACGGCAGTGGAATCCGCCTTCCATCAGATTTTCTGGACCCCTCCCAGGAGACAACTCCTCAGAATGTTTTTGTGGCCCAACTCAAGGACAAATTGCGATGTTTGCAGCCCGTCCCACCAAAACATAAGGCAGCTACCAAAATTTTCGTGCACCAAGACCTGCAAACTGCTTCTCACATTTTCTTGCGGCACGACGCCTCCCGTAGAAGCCTCCAACCAGTATACGACGGGCCATTTAAAGTGGAATCACGCAGCGCCAAAACATTCGATATCATAACGCCCAGAGGATCTCAAACGGTGTCAATTGATCGTCTCAAACCAGCCTACATCCTAAATGACAGTGAACCGAACTTGCCACTACCAATACCATCTACCTTGCAACCACCCCCTGATCAACCACATCGTGAAACGCGGTCCGGGCGCGTAGTTCGTTTTCCAACGCGGTATGTCTCTACCGTTTCCACTGGAAGGGGAGTATGTGGCAGTGATCAGTGATTAAGCGTAACCAAGACAACAAAGAACAAATGACAGTTATATTTCAATCAGATTAATAAAAAATCTTTTTAGTTCTCTCACAGCATTCGGATTGTATTTTCTTTCTTTCCTTCTTTCCATCCCAAACTGCCTTTCGACAGGTGCACCGCCCCCTGCACTCCATCCTACACTTGCACGAGATGGTGTGAAGCACCTCGGTGGGGGCAGAGGTGGTAATTGGGACAAGGCCAGCCCGGGATTTTGTCCACCCCCAATCAAGGGGGCCTTTTTCCCTCCCACACCACACCTGTACCGGAGGGAGTGTTCCCTTGCTGCTGCTGAGGTAGGAGGGAGGTATGAGAGGCTAAACGTTGCCTTCGCCAAATTTTTGGCAAACACCTCGTACCTCAGCTCATCAAGAGTCGAGGCTGTGCCCCTGCCAGCGTACACTCTCCGCAACATTCTTTCCCCTGCACTCACCACCTCATCCTGAGATGCTTCAGGGTTTTTGAGAATTAGGGCAGCATCCTGCAACTGTGGGTCGCTCTCTAGGGCTTTTACGAACTTCATCTTCCCCTGCGGAAAAAATGGCGACGTGGTGTCGCATCCACTGATAGCGTGAAGGAATAGAAGGTGCTCCTTGATGGTGGTGGAGTTTTTCAGCAGCCCTGGAGAGAATACAGTGTCAGATGAGGTGCCCTTCCCTGGTTACATCAGATATACTTGTATATTGCAAGATGAGGGTGCCACTGCAGTAAGAAGGATGAGCAGGTCCGTGTCTTCTCCCACAATTGCCACAGTAGGGTACTCACTAGCTCTCGCGAGAGATTCCCTGACGATGAGACTGTGTGTGAGGATGAATCATTCACCGCCCCTCATACATTGGAGGAGGAAGAGGAGGACCTCAGCGAACACGCAGAACAAGGCGTACATGAAGATGACCCAGAAGATGATGGAGTAGAGCCTGGACCTGAGGAGCCTGGTAGGGATTTGGACGAGGGTCCATCGACATCGAAGAGGACGAGATCGTCTTGATCATTCAAAATACAAGCATAAACTTGTATTTTCATATTTTTTTTATATTGTTTTTTGTATAATAAACTCAATGGAAAAGTCGATAGCTTGTTTCTCCATACCACAATCCTTCTCCAAAATACCTATATTAACTTATTGAAAAAAGAAATTATATATGTAGGTATAATATACATATGTGTAAATAGTGGACACTCGTGCTTGTGTTGTATGGTATCCAAGGCTACACCATCTAGCATCTGTTAATGTTTTAATTCGTTGCTTCGTTCGTCAGTTTTCCGTTACCTATTTGAATTTTCTGCGTTTTCGGATTTCTACGAAGAAGAGACTATAAAAATCGATTTTTTTCAAAGGTATAGTTTTAATACGCTAAGAACAATTTATTATGATGTCAAGCTTTACATTTTACTAAATTAAATGATTTTTTCAAAGGAGAAACATCGGTTTATGGTCACCTACCTAGAATAACAAGATTACAAATCGATTTTTGGTCGCCTAGAAGACTTGAAGATGCAACCAGTCCAGGTACGGATTCTTTTTGTACGTGGTGAAGATGACTACGGAGAGGTAACTAATGTCACTACGATTCGATTGTTATCAGAAGACGTTACTTATGGATTCTCACCAGAATATCAGAGTGAGCATCATCACAAGGAACTTTTTCGTATTGGGGTTGTAAGAAATGCTTGCAAGTCCTTACGGAAACTAGGTCATTTTCGTAACATCACTATAACATTGCCAGCGGATGTAGTTCCTTTATATTTTGATGAAGACCGCAACTTTGTTTTCAAAGATAATTATTTGGAAGAATTATCCGGACAAGCGCTGAACCAAAAGCATTCCCCACCAGTATTCCAATCAGATAGCCAAGCAGAATTGATAGAGCTAATTGATACGTTATCTACTAAATTGGAGACCAAAGAAAATAAACAGACCAATTTGGCCAACATCCAAAAACAGTTCGTCTTACAAAATTATCCAGGGAAAGGGAATGCCATTGAATGGATGAATCTGTTTGAATAGGAATGTGAGAGAAATGAGGTGACTTCTGACGTAAAGAAAATACAAATATTACGCTTATTTTTGGAAAACAATGCAAAAGAATGGTACACTTCTACTTTGTGTAAAATATCATTAGGAGGAACATGGCTGGATTGGCGCGATTCCTTTTTACAAACCTATGGAGATAAAAGCTGGCGCTCGGTGCATCACGCCTATACGTTCAAGTTTATCAACGGCTCGTTACTTGATTATGCCTTAAAGAAAGAACGACTTTTGTTAGAAACGGAACCTGGGATGTCTGATACATCGCGAATAAATCACATAGTTGTAGGGCTTCCGTTTCACATCCATGACCGTCTAGATAAAGAAGAGATAAGTACAACAGAACAGCTCATGAATCAACTGAGTCGGTACTCCCAAAGTTACTCAAAAGTTCCAAGAGGTATTGTACATTCAACTTCAAGTTCTACTCGCCCCAATGATAATGATGGTGCACAGAATAACGTCCGGACATTCGTAGAAAAACGTCCTTGTGTCATTTGTGAGTCACGAGGTTACCCTGGACGTTACCACCCAGTGGAACATTGTAGATTCAAGGGTCGTAGTATGGAGAACAAGAGAGTAAATCTAACGGAGGTTAGAGATCTTGCCATTAATGTACAAGAGGATTCAAAAAACTAGATTACACACCACTAATCCGATTAAAAGTTACAATTAATGACACAAAAGTTACCGGGATATATGACAGTGGTTCTAATGTAACACTGATTAACTCGAAGATCATTGAAGAATTGAAAGAAAAGATGTGGAAGAACGAACAAACTTTTAAAACTATTAGTGGTGTGCAAAAAAGCTATAATAAGATCAAATTACCGATGCGGATTCACAAATTAGAACAAGAGATAGAAGCCCATGTGATAAAGAACGATAATTTTTCATACGATGTACTATTGGGATTGGACGTCATTGAAAAATTTCGTTTAATACAAGATGAACGATTGGATATTCATCAAAGAGTATCTAATGATCACATTGAAAAGATAGACAAAATCGGAGATAACTCTATCAAGTTGAAGTACTTTGAGCAAGACCCTTTGGCCTATTTAGAAAAATTGCAACATTTAGAAAAGGATAAGATTGGGCAATTTGCTTCTATACTGGATGATAATTTATCAGTATTTGCAAAACACAAATATGATGTTGGACAAGTAAACCACCCAGAGGCTCATATTAAACTTTTGGAAAACAAATATATTTCGAAAAAACCGTATAGATGTTCGATTCCGGATAATCAAGAAATAGAAAGCCAAATAAGTAAGTTACTCGAAGCAGGGTTGATAGAAGAATCTGATTCACCTTTTGCAGCACCAGTAACGTTGGCATATAAAAAAGAGGACCGTCGGCGTTCAAGACTTTGTATTGATTTTCGGGAGCTGAATAAGATTTTAATACCAGAATCACAGCCATTTCCAAGAATTGAAGACATAATAGTGAAAACACGAAATTGTAGATGGTACTCAGTTTTTGATATTAACTCCGCCTTTTGGTCTATACCGGTAAGACATAAAGATCGGCATAAAACTGCATTTGTTACACAATCTGGACACTACCAGTGGACAAAATTACCTTTTGGGTTGAAAATTTCTCCTGCCATTTTCCAACGAGCACTTGCTACAGCAATTCGACGCCACGGACTACAGGATTTTTGCATCAACTACATCGATGATATCCTGATATTTTCAGAGGATTTCGAACAACATTTAAGTCACATCAAGCAATTACTCCATGCGATTAAATTAGAGGGATTTCGCTTGAAGTTGGCAAAATGTAACTTTGCTCAACCCTCAGTTAACTACTTAGGGCATATTCTCGCTCATAATTCAGTCAGGCCACATCATGACAACCTCAGATCAATCAGGGATTTTCCCATACCCAAAAACAAGAAAAATATCCGCCAGTTCTTAGGTAAAGTAAATTTCTATCATAAATACATCCCAGATCACACGAGACTATTTGAACCTATCCACAATCTTCTACGTAATAATACGACGTTTCAATGGACCGATGATTGTGATACTACATTCAATAAAATAAAAGAATACCTATGCCAGAGCCCGATTTTATCCATTTTCGATCCTCTAAAACGGACATTTATTTTCACTGATGCAAGTGCTCTGGGGATGGGGGCAATTCTTAAACAAGTTCAAGATGATGGTGAATTACATCCAGTTGCATATTTTTCGAAGAAATTTACTCCCTCCCAAGCAAGGAAAAAGGCCATCTATTTGGAGTGCCTGGCTATCAAAGAGGCATTGAGGTATTGGCAACACTGGTTGATAGGCCACAAATTCCAAGTAGTTTCAGATCACAGACCTTTGGAAAGTTTGAAAATAAAAGCTAGAACGGACGAAGAACTGGGTGATTTGATATATTATTTGTCTCAGTATGATTTTACAATTACATATTCACCAGGGAAAACAAATCAAGAGGCTGATGCACTTTCCAGAAATCCCGTCTTGGAATCATTTGAAAATGCAGATGATGTTTTGCAAGTAGTCAACTTGGTCTCAATCCACGATCTTAGGCAGGATCAAGTCCACAATAACAACGAACTATCTCTCGATAATCGGGCTTACAAAAAGGGCGAGCTTCTCTATAAAAAGCTAGGAAACAGAGAACGTATTTTTGTTTCTACAACCTTCGGCTTAGATCTGATTAAAAAAATTCATTCTCACTACGGTCATGTTGGAAGCAGCCACATAGCGGAAAAATTACGACCATTTTATTATTTCAAGAGGATGGATGCACTTATCAAGGAGTTTTGTCATAAATGCGACACCTGCAACAAGAATAAATCAAGAAGAATTCGAGACATTGGTCGTTTGTCTCAATTAGGTCCGGCCAAGGAACCATACGAAATCATGTCGCTGGATACAATTGGAGGGTTTGCAGGAAATCGTTCCCCTAAGCGTTACCTTCATCTCCTGGCTGACCACTTCACAAGATTCGCTTATACCTACGCTTCCAGAGGTCAACAAGCTAAAGATCTCATTACATTCCTACGCCCCATTTTCGAAAAAAACAAAGTAAAAATTATCCTTGCTGACCAATACGCAAGTATCAACTCCAAGGAATTCAAGTCCTTTCTGCATCGCTATGGTATAACATTGATTTTCACCGCAGTTGATTGTCCGTTCTCGAATGGTTTAAATGAACGACTCAACCAGACGCTCGTTAACCGAATTCGTTGCAAGATCAGTGAACAACCACGTCGGCCATGGTCCGGTCTCGCCGTCGAATGTACTGCGGAATACAACCGAACAACCCATAGTGTGACAAAATTCCCCCCTTTATACCTGCTTACGGGACAAAATTCCTCAATAATACCTCCAACATTAAATCAACCCCAAGATTTGGCGCAAGATAGATTGACAGCATTTCAAAATTCTCAAAACAACCATAAAACCAACAAAAGAAGAGTGGACAAAATGAAAAAAAATTATGAATTTCAAATAGGAGATTTGGTTTATGTGGAAATGGGAAATCGCCTCAACAGGAATAAACTGGATCCGATAAGAAGAGGGCCGTTTGCAGTTTTGAGCAAGCTGTCATCGACCATTTACGAAATTGGCCTTGGTAGTCGTCGTTCTCAGGCAAATTTTGTGCACATTAGCAAACTTTTGCCCTCCAAAGGGGGGGAGATGTAAATAGTGGACACTCGTGCTTGTGTTGTATGGTATCCAAGGCTACACCATCTAGCATCTGTTAATGTTTTAATTCGTTGCTTCGTTCGTCAGTTTTCCGTTACCTATTTGAATTTTCTGCGTTTTCGGATTTCTACGAAGAAGAGACTATAAAAATCGATTTTTTTCAAAGGTATAGTTTTAATACGCTAAGAACAATTTATTATGATGTCAAGCTTTACATTTTACTAAATTAAATGATTTTTTCAAAGGAGAAACATCGGTTTATGGTCACCTACCTAGAATAACAAGATTACAAATCGATTTTTGGTCGCCTAGAAGACTTGAAGATGCAACCAGTCCAGGTACGGATTCTTTTTGTACGTGGTGAAGATGACTACGGAGAGGTAACTAATGTCACTACGATTCGATTGTTATCAGAAGACGTTACTTATGGATTCTCACCAGAATATCAGAGTGAGCATCATCACAAGGAACTTTTTCGTATTGGGGTTGTAAGAAATGCTTGCAAGTCCTTACGGAAACTAGGTCATTTTCGTAACATCACTATAACATTGCCAGCGGATGTAGTTCCTTTATATTTTGATGAAGACCGCAACTTTGTTTTCAAAGATAATTATTTGGAAGAATTATCCGGACAAGCGCTGAACCAAAAGCATTCCCCACCAGTATTCCAATCAGATAGCCAAGCAGAATTGATAGAGCTAATTGATACGTTATCTACTAAATTGGAGACCAAAGAAAATAAACAGACCAATTTGGCCAACATCCAAAAACAGTTCGTCTTACAAAATTATCCAGGGAAAGGGAATGCCATTGAATGGATGAATCTGTTTGAATAGGAATGTGAGAGAAATGAGGTGACTTCTGACGTAAAGAAAATACAAATATTACGCTTATTTTTGGAAAACAATGCAAAAGAATGGTACACTTCTACTTTGTGTAAAATATCATTAGGAGGAACATGGCTGGATTGGCGCGATTCCTTTTTACAAACCTATGGAGATAAAAGCTGGCGCTCGGTGCATCACGCCTATACGTTCAAGTTTATCAACGGCTCGTTACTTGATTATGCCTTAAAGAAAGAACGACTTTTGTTAGAAACGGAACCTGGGATGTCTGATACATCGCGAATAAATCACATAGTTGTAGGGCTTCCGTTTCACATCCATGACCGTCTAGATAAAGAAGAGATAAGTACAACAGAACAGCTCATGAATCAACTGAGTCGGTACTCCCAAAGTTACTCAAAAGTTCCAAGAGGTATTGTACATTCAACTTCAAGTTCTACTCGCCCCAATGATAATGATGGTGCACAGAATAACGTCCGGACATTCGTAGAAAAACGTCCTTGTGTCATTTGTGAGTCACGAGGTTACCCTGGACGTTACCACCCAGTGGAACATTGTAGATTCAAGGGTCGTAGTATGGAGAACAAGAGAGTAAATCTAACGGAGGTTAGAGATCTTGCCATTAATGTACAAGAGGATTCAAAAAACTAGATTACACACCACTAATCCGATTAAAAGTTACAATTAATGACACAAAAGTTACCGGGATATATGACAGTGGTTCTAATGTAACACTGATTAACTCGAAGATCATTGAAGAATTGAAAGAAAAGATGTGGAAGAACGAACAAACTTTTAAAACTATTAGTGGTGTGCAAAAAAGCTATAATAAGATCAAATTACCGATGCGGATTCACAAATTAGAACAAGAGATAGAAGCCCATGTGATAAAGAACGATAATTTTTCATACGATGTACTATTGGGATTGGACGTCATTGAAAAATTTCGTTTAATACAAGATGAACGATTGGATATTCATCAAAGAGTATCTAATGATCACATTGAAAAGATAGACAAAATCGGAGATAACTCTATCAAGTTGAAGTACTTTGAGCAAGACCCTTTGGCCTATTTAGAAAAATTGCAACATTTAGAAAAGGATAAGATTGGGCAATTTGCTTCTATACTGGATGATAATTTATCAGTATTTGCAAAACACAAATATGATGTTGGACAAGTAAACCACCCAGAGGCTCATATTAAACTTTTGGAAAACAAATATATTTCGAAAAAACCGTATAGATGTTCGATTCCGGATAATCAAGAAATAGAAAGCCAAATAAGTAAGTTACTCGAAGCAGGGTTGATAGAAGAATCTGATTCACCTTTTGCAGCACCAGTAACGTTGGCATATAAAAAAGAGGACCGTCGGCGTTCAAGACTTTGTATTGATTTTCGGGAGCTGAATAAGATTTTAATACCAGAATCACAGCCATTTCCAAGAATTGAAGACATAATAGTGAAAACACGAAATTGTAGATGGTACTCAGTTTTTGATATTAACTCCGCCTTTTGGTCTATACCGGTAAGACATAAAGATCGGCATAAAACTGCATTTGTTACACAATCTGGACACTACCAGTGGACAAAATTACCTTTTGGGTTGAAAATTTCTCCTGCCATTTTCCAACGAGCACTTGCTACAGCAATTCGACGCCACGGACTACAGGATTTTTGCATCAACTACATCGATGATATCCTGATATTTTCAGAGGATTTCGAACAACATTTAAGTCACATCAAGCAATTACTCCATGCGATTAAATTAGAGGGATTTCGCTTGAAGTTGGCAAAATGTAACTTTGCTCAACCCTCAGTTAACTACTTAGGGCATATTCTCGCTCATAATTCAGTCAGGCCACATCATGACAACCTCAGATCAATCAGGGATTTTCCCATACCCAAAAACAAGAAAAATATCCGCCAGTTCTTAGGTAAAGTAAATTTCTATCATAAATACATCCCAGATCACACGAGACTATTTGAACCTATCCACAATCTTCTACGTAATAATACGACGTTTCAATGGACCGATGATTGTGATACTACATTCAATAAAATAAAAGAATACCTATGCCAGAGCCCGATTTTATCCATTTTCGATCCTCTAAAACGGACATTTATTTTCACTGATGCAAGTGCTCTGGGGATGGGGGCAATTCTTAAACAAGTTCAAGATGATGGTGAATTACATCCAGTTGCATATTTTTCGAAGAAATTTACTCCCTCCCAAGCAAGGAAAAAGGCCATCTATTTGGAGTGCCTGGCTATCAAAGAGGCATTGAGGTATTGGCAACACTGGTTGATAGGCCACAAATTCCAAGTAGTTTCAGATCACAGACCTTTGGAAAGTTTGAAAATAAAAGCTAGAACGGACGAAGAACTGGGTGATTTGATATATTATTTGTCTCAGTATGATTTTACAATTACATATTCACCAGGGAAAACAAATCAAGAGGCTGATGCACTTTCCAGAAATCCCGTCTTGGAATCATTTGAAAATGCAGATGATGTTTTGCAAGTAGTCAACTTGGTCTCAATCCACGATCTTAGGCAGGATCAAGTCCACAATAACAACGAACTATCTCTCGATAATCGGGCTTACAAAAAGGGCGAGCTTCTCTATAAAAAGCTAGGAAACAGAGAACGTATTTTTGTTTCTACAACCTTCGGCTTAGATCTGATTAAAAAAATTCATTCTCACTACGGTCATGTTGGAAGCAGCCACATAGCGGAAAAATTACGACCATTTTATTATTTCAAGAGGATGGATGCACTTATCAAGGAGTTTTGTCATAAATGCGACACCTGCAACAAGAATAAATCAAGAAGAATTCGAGACATTGGTCGTTTGTCTCAATTAGGTCCGGCCAAGGAACCATACGAAATCATGTCGCTGGATACAATTGGAGGGTTTGCAGGAAATCGTTCCCCTAAGCGTTACCTTCATCTCCTGGCTGACCACTTCACAAGATTCGCTTATACCTACGCTTCCAGAGGTCAACAAGCTAAAGATCTCATTACATTCCTACGCCCCATTTTCGAAAAAAACAAAGTAAAAATTATCCTTGCTGACCAATACGCAAGTATCAACTCCAAGGAATTCAAGTCCTTTCTGCATCGCTATGGTATAACATTGATTTTCACCGCAGTTGATTGTCCGTTCTCGAATGGTTTAAATGAACGACTCAACCAGACGCTCGTTAACCGAATTCGTTGCAAGATCAGTGAACAACCACGTCGGCCATGGTCCGGTCTCGCCGTCGAATGTACTGCGGAATACAACCGAACAACCCATAGTGTGACAAAATTCCCCCCTTTATACCTGCTTACGGGACAAAATTCCTCAATAATACCTCCAACATTAAATCAACCCCAAGATTTGGCGCAAGATAGATTGACAGCATTTCAAAATTCTCAAAACAACCATAAAACCAACAAAAGAAGAGTGGACAAAATGAAAAAAAATTATGAATTTCAAATAGGAGATTTGGTTTATGTGGAAATGGGAAATCGCCTCAACAGGAATAAACTGGATCCGATAAGAAGAGGGCCGTTTGCAGTTTTGAGCAAGCTGTCATCGACCATTTACGAAATTGGCCTTGGTAGTCGTCGTTCTCAGGCAAATTTTGTGCACATTAGCAAACTTTTGCCCTCCAAAGGGGGGGAGATGTAAATAGTGGACACTCGTGCTTGTGTTGTATGGTATCCAAGGCTACACCATCTAGCATCTGTTAATGTTTTAATTCGTTGCTTCGTTCGTCAGTTTTCCGTTACCTATTTGAATTTTCTGCGTTTTCGGATTTCTACGAAGAAGAGACTATAAAAATCGATTTTTTTCAAAGGTATAGTTTTAATACGCTAAGAACAATTTATTATGATGTCAAGCTTTACATTTTACTAAATTAAATGATTTTTTCAAAGGAGAAACATCGGTTTATGGTCACCTACCTAGAATAACAAGATTACATATGTATATACATTTTATGTATATACATATCGAGTAACACTTGAAAGATGATATAACTCAATTGGATAGGTAGCCTGAACAGTCTGAATACAAGAAATAATGGTCAGGAAGCAAGGTGTAGGATATTCCAAAATGACTGTTTTTGGAAATTGGCACATAAGTATGGTTAAAATTGGTCCAATTTTAAAATTCAGGCGTTCTTTGAACTCGCCGTTAAATTCTGTACAACTTTGATCCTCAGAGTGTTTTGATAGGACCAGTACTTTGGATGCTACAGACGACAGAAAGTCGTCTAATGGTACATTTTAGCCAATATGGAAAAAATGACCATATTTCAGCCGTCGATTACTACCTTATACATTGATTCAATTTTAAAGCTGGGGAGATCAATCGACGCAGAATTTAATGGTCTTTAATTTGTCTAATAGTAAGGTTTTCGCTGGGATGCGTTGTTTAGGGGTTATACGCGAAAAACCGAAAAAAGTCCGAAAATTTCGACGTTTTTGGGCCACCAAAAGTTATGCTCACCTCGTGGAGAGGCACAAACTCAGATTACTAGTTTTCAAGACTATCGAAAGGTTTTAGAACGATTTCCTGCTTTCCCCCATTTACTTCGGGGTCCGGTCCCTTTCAGGTCTAATTTTACTGGACTATACACCATCCAGCAGCTCTTGTGATAGGGGCGCAAAAAAGCGGGCTCTAGTAACTTATCCAGAGTTATTTGAAGCAGGAATTTAGAAGTGGTCATAGTAAAAAGTTCAAATGATAGAGGGCACCACTATCCACCAAAAAGTGAACTACTGATGATGCACCATGATTCTATTCATCAAACTAGACATCACAGAAACTATTGATCTTTTTCTTAGTACGTGGTAATTATACTCGGGAGCGAATGCAACACATAATATAAAACGTAAATGAAATTTGACTAAGGCCAATGCAGACGGGCTTCAAGTGAGATTCTCCAATAACAGATGACGAAAGAGAGATCGAATCCTAAGAATTCAAATTCCAATTGATTTGAATTCTTTTTGGAGGATAGAACATGGCTATCATGACATAATATCCGTATTATTATTATTATGTTGATTTTCATATTATGTTAATTATCGAATTGTTTTGGAGTAGATTACGATGAAATGAATTATTATTAGCGAATACCGATTTATGGTATTCCCATTATGGTCGTCCAAGACGGACCGCTCCTCTCTACTCATACCTCCCTGTCTCGTTCACCTACCTACGGGACGACAACTTTTCCAACAAGCCGAATTCTATTTCCAATTGAAAATTCATCATCCCCCTGCTGTGATAGAACGGATTTAATTCTCCATCATCCAACCCCCTCTATCAACTGTGTGTAGTCCACATTGGCCTTAAACCAAACGAAGTTACCATACCGAGTCATGTTTTTCTAACCTGGTTGAATGGACACAGTTTATAGGTGTATTCACGGTCATTGAATGTGAAACACTGGCCATCAAGGGGAGCATACTCGTCTTCAGGGCCATAGTCCATGTCCAATTTTTCCTTGATTTGATTCACTTCGCGTTCAAGGTTTTGCAGAGCTTCCTGGGCTGAATTAAACTGTCCACGGGCTTCATTTGCCTCTGTAAGTAAAGGAAGAAGATCTGAGGTGAAGTCTGGCATTGGTTGGTGCTCAATTCCATGTCTTCCCAGAATTTACCTGGATTAATTTTCTTTCTTCACAAGCCTACATAATTATTTGTGACAAGAGGGCATGAGAAGAAAAAAGGTCAAACCAGGTATAGTCTGGACATGGAAAAGAATGAGGGTAAACATACTTGTAATAAGTTATCGATGGCTATGATGAGATAGGTGCTTTATCAGAAAGCACCAATAACTCTAGCTCTATTGTCAGGCCGATCTCAAAAATAGCATTTCTTTAGTTTATCAGGTAACGACAGAACCAATTCTCATCAATGATAATCACCTGTCAGTACAGATCAGAGTAGAGCAACTGATATATTTCCAGATGATTATATTGTATTTTATTTCACCATAATAAAACATGACCTTTTCATAGCTTTTCGGTATTTGAATAGAGGTAACCAATAACTTGGCTTTCATTTTGTTTAATACTTAACGTGTTATTTTGTGTTATCCGTTGTTTTTGTTACAAGTAATGATGTCACGGCCACGTTCACCTATACAGGGTGTCCCACTTAACGGTGGAGAAAATGTCGTTTCCCCGTCGGAAAACGCGGGTTTTCCACGCGAAATTTATGGTTGTGGGGTGAAAAATGACTACCTCACAACGGGAATTTTTTTCTCGCTAGGAGACAAGTTCTGTGGAATCTTCTACATGGATTTGAATGGTGATACTCTTCTAAGCGGAGCGGTTGTTCCTCACTGGGAATGGCTTTTTTGGATTCATCCAAGCCCACTGTAATCAATCTTGCACCGTTTGCTGAGTCCATGTCACTGACTCAACGACGAACAAAAACATGCTCATAGCAGCGTGTTGATATCAACAGTTGGGTTGGCCGTCAGTGTCCCACCTACTGATCTTTGTGATGGCAAATTTCTCAAGAGCTTAATAGTATTGGTCTAAGGGCTATAAGTTTTGCGAGAAAAAAATTTCCGTCGTGAGGTAGTCATTTTTCACCCCGCAACCCTCAATTTCGCGTGAAAAAAAGAGAAAAGTTTTCCGACGGGAAATTACATTTTCTCCCTTATTTAAATTCAAATTTGAGGATACCGTTGGAAAGCTGAGCGTTTTGGCTAACTTTTTCAGTAACAGTACAAAACGTTCTAGTAGGTTTTACAGGCGATTGAAAGAACTGGATATTTCCAGGATTTGACATTGACAACCTTTTCTTTTTAGGCTGATTTTTTACCCGTTAAACAGGAGAAAAACATTAAGTATGGTTTGGCACCAAAGATATAGGAAATTTAATGTTGTTTGCAACGGGCTCCTCAGATTGGAGATTAGCGTGGAAAAAGGGAGTTATAACCTTTTTCTTGACGTAAGGTGGAAAACACTAAAGACATTTAAAAGTGAAAAAAACTCTGGCTTCAAGTGGAGTAAAAAATAGGAGTCATAGGGAATTTTCAGTCACAAATTAGTTGTAGAATTCACCCCCTGCGGGATGTCCACCCTTAACACGTTCAACGCGGGACCAAAAACACCTACCTACTGCTCTGGCAGAAAAATAAATTTCAATACGCCACCAGACAAGTCATGAATCCATATGGCACCCCCCCCCCCCCTCAGCGCGGTAGTCTAGCTTGGAGCCATATGGCTCCACTCGCGTTGAAGGTGTTGAGTGGGACACCCTGTTTAGGTATTCGTATAGGTACCTCTTTCATGAGATTGAAAAATATATATAAATTAAATGAGCAAATATCACTGGAAAAATAATAGGAAGGAAGTAATATAATGTAGAGATCAAGTTGGCTATGAATGAAATGAAAGAGCAACTCCATAGACTGATGGCTTGAGTCCATTATCATTTGGACCTTGTCATTTTGAAAAGTGTGGGATAAACTCCATTCAGCCTTGGGTAAAATTTATGATAATACAATCAAAATCACCTTCTATTAGTCTTTTGGTGTAAGCGTCATAGACGGGTTCGGTGGATTCATTGTTCTCAGGTGCGACATCCCCTTCAGTAGTTGAGGTCTTATCACCCTCTTCATCTCCAGGATTCGGTTCTTCTTCGTCCTCTTTGTCTGTTGTATCCGTATCTTCCTCATACTGAACATCATCTTCCTATGAACAGAAAGTTATCATCTCAGTTTAGAAGTAAAATATAAATGTATCCATTCAAGCCTTCAAATACCAATATTTTCCCTGACAATAGCCTTCATGATGCACCCATTGAAGAATTCGTACAGTACCTATGTTATTGAGTTCATAAACCAATTCAGTGGTTTAAAACTGGGAAGGCGAAATGAAACGTATTTTTTTGCAGGTGTCACCATTTTGACACCAACACTACATGTACAGGGTTTTATAAAAATATGCCCATCTATGGGATTTTTAGTATCTGAATAAAAATCCTATAATTCTAAATATTAGCACGCCATAGACCTTTTTTGATCTGTTTCTTGTCACTAAATGAAAAAGATTACTACCTCAATTGAAAGGCTACCAGGTCTCCCCTGTAATTACGAAAGCTGAGTACATATTTTGACAAGTTCTTCACGTTACGAAAAGACAGGGAGTACAAAACTACTCAATGCCTGACTGCCTTCCCTTATTTCAAAAAACATTACGAGACTGCGTAAACGTAATTGTGCGGTTACCTACGTTTCAAGATACGTAGATTCAGAAAATCGAAAAACAAACTCTGCAAATTGGCACAACGGTTTATTATCTTTTTTTAAATGTAGATCACCCTTTTGTATTGATCACTATATGATTAAACAATTATTATTATGAATTATCATTGATTATTAATGATTATTATCAAGTAGTATAAATTATTATTAACTATTATCAAGGATTAATAAGTATCAATTGATTGTTATTAACAATCATTAATAAAGATTATTAAATATTATTAATTAACTCGATATCTGATAAACCCTGTGCTGTTCGAATCAACTGCGCCAGTATGAACGTTAACCGGATTGATCCTCATGTTTACGACTTTCGATCTGCTCCAACTTTGAGGCCTCACTGTGAATAAACTGCTGGTCGTACAAAGCTCTGGATGATCTTAAATAATGTTAAAAATGTGAACTATTTAATGTGAACTAAAAACTATACTGTTCAATTTGAATTTTTGGAGTTATCAATTTTTCAAAATTTGAAAATTCGTTTTGAACTCTTTGGTTCAAACCAATAGGCTTTGTTGATCAGTAACACAAGGCAAGTGGAATGAGTTGCAACGATAACATTACTAGTAAGATCACCGAAGTAAAGATAAAGTGAGCCGGGTCGACACTTGGATGGGCAACCGCCAAGACACTATGACACTTTGGTAGGCCAACCTACTAGTTTGAAGGGTACTTCAACAATTCGCTCATCAGTTCATGTGCATGACTGGATCTCATAAAACTCCAAACGTAACTCTTGTGAAAATTCAAGGAAGTAACCCAAACGTCTGACGTTGAAGAGTTTTTGCTGTTGAAACCAGCAGATCCATGCATCAACATGAGGTGATGTAATTTTCATTACTGCATGACACCACGGACAATGGCCTCAGCTGAGTCAAGGATGGTATACAGGATTGTCAGGGTGAAGGTCGTACCACCGGCCAGGGATCGATTCTACAACTAATTTCTGATAAAAAGTGTCCTATAAACTTTTTTATTTTAATACCGGTTGAAATCCGACTTTTTTCCGTTTTTTTTTCGTGTTCTCGACCTCAAGTCACTGAAATGGCCATAAGTCCATCAGTTTTCAGTGAAAAATCAAATGTGATTATACTGTTGGAAAGAGCGTTAGATCCGTATCCCCCTAGAGATAAATTGAACTTTTTGAAGGAGATTCAGAATCTGAACCTCAGAATCAGAATCAGAACATCGGAATCTCAACATCTGATGTTGAAAAATGAAAAATACGTAAAATTTCATGATTCTAGCTCATCGTCCAAATTTAATTTGTTTGAACAACAGGTATTGTTTAAACAATTTTTCAGACGAGAAACAATGTATTCTCATTCAGTACTGACCTATATTTAACATTTCAAGTCTCTAGCTCATTGGAGAGTTAAAAAAACGTTGTTCAAACATGAACTAAAAGTGCAAAATTCGTTTTGAACCCCTTCCCCTTGACCTATGGTTATGAACATTTGCAAGGATCATCGTGGATGTGAACCAACTTTCGTAATTTTTGCACAACCCTAACTGGGCAGAGTGCCATGGACATTAACAAACTTGAACTGCAATTTTTCACGATAGTTGCTTTTTTAAACATTTCAAGGATCATCGTGAGACTTGTCCGAACCCGTGAACCAAATTTCGATAATAAACCATTGGAATCGACCAAAGAAAAGAAATTTCACCCCCCCCACAAAATTCGTTGGTTTACGTTTCAAGATACGTACATTCAGAAAATCGAATTAAATTGAATTTTACCCAATTAGAGTTGAGCTAAAATTACAAAATTTGGTTTACGGTTTCTGACCAACCCCACAATGATCCTCGAAACATTTCATAGTCTTAGGGGGAGGCTTAAGATTCCGCCCAGTGGGGCAATTAAAGGATCAGAGCAGCTTAATGAAACCTTAAGATTTCTCCCCCGACTACCTGCGGGCAGTTTGGAGTATCCTTAAGATTCCGCCTCTCCCCGAGAACATCTCCCCTGTGCACGGAAAACGAAGTTAGTAAAATATGGAAATGATATTTAGCAATTTATTAACGAAATTTGTCAACAAAGCTTACGGGTTCAAACATTAATTTCGTCCACTTGATCTATATGTCCAACTAATCTATATGGTACTAATCAGTTGATTAGGGGATGTTTTTATTCCGCAACCCCGTCCACTTGAGCTATATGTCCAACTAATCTATAATATAGATACAATCTATAATATAATATATTATATAATCTATAATATAATACCATATTATGGTACTAATCAGTTGATTGGAGGATGTTTTTATTCCGCAACCCCGTCTACTTGATCTATATGTCCAACTAATCTATATGGTACTAATCAGTTGATTAGGGGATGTTTTTATTCCGCAACCCCGTCCACTTGATCTATATATCCAACTAATCTATATGGTACTAATCAGTTGATTAGGGGAGGTTTTTATTCCGCAACCCCGTCGATGAGGGATCAGCTAGCTTTCTTCGTGCATTGTACAAGCAGGTTGAAAACGCAGTTAGTAAAATATGGAAATTATATTTGGCAATTTATTAACGAAATTTGTCAACAAAGGTTACGGGTTCAAACATTAATTCCGTCCAACGTTTCTAAATATATTAACAGATTAATTTCGTCCAACAGTTTCAGCATAAAACGACGATAGATTGGTAACTAGCTCGGCTCTCGAGATTTGTTGAGCAACATACAATTGGATTTGGTTTTGAAGAGCCGTATTTCGAGCTATAGTTCGGGGATCGTGGAATCTATGGGTGGCGTGCCTGCTGTTCAGTTTTATGTAGACTTCATTTTTGAACTTCAACAACGTATCCGTGAAAGTGTAGATATCTGGATGGCTTTTGCTGAAACTGTCACCTAGGTGTCGGTTGGATGACTCACAGCAGTTTGTTGTTTTATTCACAACAGCACTAAGCTCTGCCCATAGATTTGGTGGGTATGTCGAGGTATTGATGTAGTTTTTCCTCAAATAGTTTATAAACTTTGTGACTCCCGCTGACGCTTGCGGTTTTTCTTTTAACAAATCCTCAAAAGCTAGAGGTACTTCTGATCGGGGCAGAAATATAAGACCAAAAAAGTTATTATTAGACTAATTATTAGCCATCGCACTGCCGTATCAATACTGAACGACATCACCAGGCGATACCCGATCCGCAACATGGGAGGTAAACAAACACGGAGGTACGGGAAATTCGGGTTCACCTGGCCACTGATAGACCGGGCGGAGTCTTAAGGTCGCTCTAAGCCGATGGGATTAGTGAGGCGCTCAAATCCGTCGAGCTACTGACAACACGGGAGGAATCTTAAGGCTCCCGTCTTAGGTCAAGGGGAAGGGGTTCAAAACGAAGTTTGAAATTTTGAAAATGTCATATCTCGAAAAATTCTAATGTAACGGTATAGTTTTTAGTTCACATTTACATAGAGTTAATTTTTCAGAATTTTCAAGACCATCCGCAGCTTTCTTCGACAAGGCGTTCGTTTTCAGTGAGCCCTCAAAGGTTTAGTCAATGAAATGCCGCCGTGTTCAAACTTCACCTCTAACAAGAAGGGGTGGTGGGGGGTTGTTGATTTTATGATTATAATCTATTGCTCAAATGAAAGCTGTTGACGAGGGGATTTTAAAGAAATCTAGACCAGGTAGAGGGGTACCCCTGGGTTCGAAAAACATTTATTTTTCAAATCCCCTCGTCAACAGCTTTTATTTGAAACCATAGATTATAATCTTAAAATCTAGACACTACCCAGGGGGAGAACTCTCTGAGAGAGAGAACACTGAGAGAGAGTTCCAAATATAAATTGCAAGTTGAATACGTTTTGCTGTGCAGACCATTTCATGTAGGTATTAGCAAACGGCTAAGAATACTCGAAGATTGGCTCATGCTAGATCTGATATACTGCAACAACATCACGATTTTCACAAGGTGCACAAACCTTTTCAAGATGTTCTTCAGGTACAGTCTCCAAATTCTCTTCCTGGTTGTCATCCGACTCCTCCTAGATATAGACAGAACAATATTAACATGCAGTTTGAACTGACAGGCTACTCTAGTATAATTATTGGTGGCCCATCAAATGGACGAAATCAAATTAACTATGATCGTTCAATTGAGGTTATGAATCATCTGAGGAATGTACCTACCTGCTGTGGCTCAGGAGGTAAAAATAGGCCTTTCTCAATCATGTACAGAGGCTTTACATGGGGCCAAACAGAACTATGGAAGACTTCTTCGTTAACTTCAATATCCTTAAGTTCCACAAACCACTGCAAAGAAAAATGTTTAAAAAATAATGATCAAACACATAATAGGGATCTAAATCTATCCTGCTTCCAAAATATCAGAAGATTCAGAAACCATCAGGTTCCTCAATCTGTACCTCCAGGATACTAAAAGTGGAATTTGATCAGAGAGGATGTACGCCTGGAGAACATGAACGGTACGAGCACCTTGATAAAGACCTAAAGAAAATAGTGGGACGGATCCTGATCGTGAGTACTTTGCTAGCACCAATTGAATACTTGAAAAGAATCGTCCGAGTCTCCGAACTGAACGGATCTCTGGCACGTTATCGTGTGCTAATCTTGTCGCCTTTAATCATCAGCGCTCATGACTGCTAGTAAGTCTTCTTATCTTGTAGTTAGTTGGGAACAACATATTGCAATGAGCGTAGAGTCCGAGGGGGACCCTCCCGATGATATAGTGTGACGTAGAACGTGGGGGTGAACCCACACTAAAAGGAAAACAAAACAAAACTAGAATTTGAAATAATATAATATAAGAAAATAATGTATCTTTTGGAATAGGCACTTTATTTCGTGCAAAACGGTAAACAAAAAAGCGCAATCCTACAAATTTCCAACGTCCGTGGAAAATAAAAAAACTTATATATAACTGTTATAAAATTAAGTCGATATCGGGAAAAAATTTTTAAATGGGTTGTCGTAATCGGGATAGGAGGGAAGGGACAAATTCTCTTCCTTCTTCGTCGGGAGGCTTCAAATTCGTTGCTCTATACCTGAAACTGTCGAATTTCGTCTTCAGTAAAGGCTTATGCTTTTCGAGAAAATCAGATTTCTTTTCGGAAAGGACATACCGGTAAGGCACGGGAAATGTTGTTGAATTCGCTGGCCTCTCTGGAGGTTGAATTACGTAGGTAGGTACTCGTCTTCCAACGGCTCCAACGAAATAAACAGTAGAAATAAACGGTACTTCACTGGCAAACAATTCTTTTGTGTGAACTGAACGCAACCGTAAGAACAAAGAAAGAACAATGAATCAAGTCGGGAGTTGTCTTTTATCACAACGTGTTGATATGGAGTTCGACGCCGGCCGGTGGCAGCACTTCCCGGTAAAGGTGGCATTGATAGAGGAAAAATCAGCTGATTTTTCTGCCGGAGCCACAACCGCTGAATTATGAAAAGTTTTCATGCTACAATAGATATGTCAAATAGCTCCACCTTACCCATTATGTATACATCCAATGATAAAGGCCCTTTTCATAATTATACTTATTGAGAGTAATGACACTGAGAAGGAATATCCCGGCTGCATCCGATGGTATTGGGTAAATTACTACACAAAAAATGTAGGTACATATCATCGCATATCAAATCAATAAGTAAAATTGGAAGAAATAGACTGAAGGTCGAGTTAGCAAATCAAACATCCGCCAATAAATTGCTGCTTTCAACAGAACTGAAACAAAGAAAATTCACAACTTCGATTCCAAATCACCTGCTAAAACGCAGGGATATATTTCGAGAAGTTGACCACTCTATTACGGATGATGAAGTTAAAAATTCAATTTTAGACGACTACGGGGAAACATTGGAGGTACCGGAGGTTAAGAGATTGAATAGGAGAACGATCGACGAATCTGGTAACGCTAAATCTAGGAACGCGGTAGCGTTCCGCCCCGCCAAGCAAAGAAGTTGAGAAAACGAACGCTGTCGAGTGTATGTTTACCGGACGTCACGAAACGCGTTTTCGAGGTATCCATATCTCGGCTCCTATTTGACCGATCAACTTGAAAATTAGTGTGGGTCTTCTTTGAGTGTATATTAGAAAGCCCTGAAAGTTTCAAATCGATAGGTCTAAAGGGAGCCGAGCTACATAACTTCAAAAACCCGGTTTTTCGGCCTTAGATTGTTCTTCTCCTTCTCCTTCTTCTCCTTGTTCAGACAGGCAAGGCTGGAGCCTCTCCACGTTGACCGATTGACTTGAAATTTTGCACAGAGCTTCATTTAACCTTGAGACAGAGCCTTATATAAAATTTAACCCATTATCTCAACCCAAAAAAGTTTTAGAAACAAAAAACCAGAAACTTTAGGAAAATTCTGTCCACTTTGACGAGTCTACAGCCTGGGTAAAAGGACCAATCGACTTGAATTTTTTTACATACCTTCTTTATAGCATGTCTCAGTGCCATTTGAAAGAAATAACCCATTATCTCAACCAAAAAAAAAAAATTAGGGACAAAAAACTAAAATTTAGGGTAATTTAGGCTAATTTTGGCCATATCTCGGCTCCTAGTTGACCGATCAACTTGAAATTTGGTTTGGATCTTTTTGGTGTGGATAAGAGAAAGCCCTGAAAGTTTCAAGTCGCTAGGTCTGAAGGGAGCCGGGTTATATAACTTCAAAAACCAATTACCATGTTTTTCTACTTTTTTCAGTCGGTCAAGGCTACAGCCTCCCCACCTTCGCCGATTGACTTGAAATTTTGCACAGAGCTTCGTTTCAAGTGTAGCAAGTGCCTTTTGAAAGATTCAAGTCGATATCTTTAAAGGGAGCCGAGTTATATAACTTCAAAAACCCGGTTTTTCACCCTTACCTGTTCTTCTTCTCCTTAATCAGTTAGGCCTTTCCACCTTCACGGATTGACTTGAAATTTTGCACAGAGCTTCGTTTCAACATCAGCCAGTGCCTTTTGAAAGTTTAACCCATTATCTCAACCCAAAAAACTTTTAGAAACAAAAAACCTGAAATTTAGGCTAATTTTGGCAACTTTGACGAGTCTACAGCCTGGGTAAAAGGACCAATCGACTTGAAATTTCGCATAGACCTTCTTTATAACATGACCCACTTCAACAACAAAAAGATGTGATATCCCCCCAAAAAACACTCCGTGTAAAAATCACCCCGCCTCGCAAATATCATTCTTCAGAGGCCGGAAAAAGTTATGATATCCACTTTCCCCGCCCGCCCTTTTCCTCATTAAGGAGCTAAGTATAATGAAAAGCTTAACCACTTCACAAGCACCGTACCCCTTTCGAAATCTCCCCTTGGCGCTATTGCGAGACGGTTTTATTACTTCCACAAGCAACTAATACTTGTATAAAACGTTAACCACCATCAAGTATTAGTTGCTTGTGGAAGTAATAAAACCGTCTCGCAATAGCGCCAAGGGGAGATTTCGAAAGGGGTACGGTGCTTGTGAAGTGGTTAAGCTTTTCATTATACTTAGCTCCTTAATGAGGAAAAGGGCGGGCGGGGAAAGTGGATATCATAACTTTTTCCGGCCTCTGAAGAATGATATTTGCGAGGCGGGGTGATTTTTACACGGAGTGTTTTTTGGGGGGATATATACTTACGCAATCTATGGTAATAACTATCCGGGGCCAATCGCTACCCGCTTATGTTTTACTCCATTATGTGCAATGTAGCGTTGAACCCTATGTACAGAGAGTTGTTCAGTGTATGAAATGCTTGAGATACGAACATTCAGTTGCGCAATGCAAGGGAGAGATGCGCTGTGAACGCTGTGGTGACAAACATGACCGTAAGAACTGTGTGGCCGACTAAAAATTGTTTGCAACAACACAGCGCAACTATCAAGACGATTTGCCCTCAATTTCAAACTGGAAAGTCTATAAAACAGCTGATGAGCACTTCCCATGTCTCTTACACGGAAGCTAAAAACCTCGCGGCAGGTTCGTACGTCTCCTAAAACTACTCCTCCATCGTTTAGTGACATCAACTTTTCCACCACTTCATTTCTCGTACACAAGCTACAACCGAACATTCGCCTTTGCAGAGAGGGGGACAAAACGTAAGCCAATTAGCCCTTCTGCCAATACGAGGTACAGACAAGAATGGATCACTCCCCGACTCCAAAAAATGTCCCCGGCGCGGCGGTATCGTTGGGAACCATCCAAATGTAATTCCGAGCGGATCACCAAGTAGCAGCAAGAATGGAAAAGCATCCTCAGATAAAATCGCTGAATTAACAAATATTATATATGAAGTTATAACGACAATACGGCGAAATGTCACAAATATGTAACTGATAACAAAGAACAAAAGGAAGACAAGATAAAAGATCTAATAACAGATGGGCTCAAAAATTAAGTATTGCCAAGTGCAATATAACAACGCTAACCCACAAAACCCGAGCAGAAATATGCAAAATGCAAATATAAGTAATATAAATGATAATTCAAAAAATCAGCTCATACAAATCGTACAGTGGAACGCTCGTACCTTAGTGTCAAACAACCCCTGTTTTGAGCATTTGAAGGGTACAGGGGAAAAACCTCCTCAGTCCACTTTTTCTAGATTCTGAGCTGATGAAGCCATATTGTGGCATTTAGCGCCAAAAGCTTTACATCCATTGATGAAAAGCTTTGAGAGCTAAAACAGCCTTATTCCTGTTAGAATGGTGACTTGAGAATCGAGGAACTCCCAGTTTCCAGGCGACTTTAAATTCAGTTATTCTCGAAATCAGATGTTGAGGACTTAGGCGGTTTTTCCCCTGCACCCTTCATTTTATTTACACATGTCAGCTATACACAATAGCAGCTATATCTGAAACTTATTTCAAGCCAAATATGCAGTATCACTTCCAAGGTTACGAAGTACTGAGAAGGGATAGAAACGATGGACGAGCCGGAGTAGCCCTACTAATAAAGAGAAGTGTCAATCAAAAACCTACATGAGATTGGAAATTTTTCATACGTAGCAGCTGGAGCATCCTTTGCTCCCAACCTGTCTCTCACAATCGTATCAGTATATAACCACCATCAAAACTCTGTCACTCACTCACGAAAGCAAACATTTTTCAGAAGCATCCCCCATCCGTTCATAGTTACAGGCGATTGGAACTGTCATCATGTGGATGTTGGTAGTTCTTATACTGATAGTAAAGGAAGATCATTGTTCCAGGCTGTCTCAGATGAAGATGTAGTTTGGATTATCGACGGTTCACCAAGACTCATAAGATCAAGAACACAAAATACAGACTCTGCATTAGACATAACTTTCTCTACCCCCAATCTCGCAATTAGGCTAAAATGGAAAATACTCGAGGACAGCCATGGTTCGAATCACTATCCCTCCCTTATTTCAATAGATCAGTCAGAGAACTTATCTCCTGCAAGTCCAGCCCGAAAATGGAAGGTTGACTCGCCGATTGGGAAAAATTTCATAGTTTTTTTTATCACTAAATCAGCGTGATATCGATGAAATGGACTACCAACAATTCATTTCACAGGTAAATGACGCTTGTACCGCGTCTATCCCTGTAAATAACTCCAGCAAGAAAAAGGAAAATCATTGGTGGAATTCAGATTGTGATGAAGCACTTAGAGAGAGGAAAGATACTCTCCTAATTCTTAGGCACCAATTTACAGCAGAGAACTATTCCAAGATGATACAAGCCGATAAGCACGCACGATCGTTATTGAGGAAGAGCAAACGAAAATCCTTGGAGAGACTATTGCGCTAAATTGAATCGAGCCACCCCAATAAAAGAAATCTGGTCACAACTAAAGCTAATGAAGAATGAGTATATCATAGTGGTGTTGAACTATCGATAGTTTCGCTTTCCGATAGTATCGATGGTTTTAACACTCGTCTCTTTTCAAATGTCTTATCTAATCTGGCCTCTGTTTGTATTGTCAGTTGTCGTCAGTCGTCGTCTTTCATGAGTTTTTTAGTGAAGTGAAAGTATTCCTGATGAGTTCAGTACAAAAATCAGATGCGGCATACATGCGAAAGGCTTATTGCTGAATAAAAATATGAATGTTCCTTGGTATCAGAAAACGACTTATGGTTACGTCGCTTACATGTTGATTTTGCATTGTGATTTTTTTTTATTTTTATTATTGACCTAGTCAGGCTAAATTTTTTTTCAAACTATTTTGCCAAAATAGTGAATTTGTGGTGGTCCCCATTAGAAAACCAGGGAAACCTGGCGATGATCCAAAATCGTATCGCCCTATCTCTTTGGCATTCAAGACGTTGGAGCGAATGATCAAGGCGAGATTGCAGTGGTATCTGGAAGCACACAACAAACTCCCCGCCAGTCAACATGGTATTTGTGCCCGACGATCGACGATGGATGCATTGAACTACTTCATCTCAGATATCCAGAATGGTTTGACCAATAATGGTTTGACCTCGCGCTATTTATTGATATAAGTTCATCGTACGATGACGTGAATCTTTCATTACTATATACAAAAATGTGGAGGCTAGCATCCCCTGTCTGACTGGTACAGCGTGCGATACTGAGCTTAGAAAGTTAGATCGCATTCAATACAAATGCGTGAGATTAGCTCTAGGAGCACTTGCTTCAACTCCAATCAATGCCCTTTTGGCAGACGCCAGAGAACCCCCGGTAGTATTACGACGCGGTATGTTGGCAAATAGGTTCCTAGTCTCTGTAGCAGTAAGAGAAGGGATTTGAAAAGATAAGAGAATTAGCTATTAGCAATTTGACCAAAAGGTATTGGAAATTTACCACTACTCTGTAAAAGTTTTTTAAACAACGCAAATCGTATCCGTTGGTTAGCCTCATCAGCGAAACCGTGGAAGTACCTCCTCAATCACAAAGTATTATCCCATCAAATCCCTGTAACATTTCTTCTTAATAAGAGAAATACTTCGGTATCACCCAACGCAGCGGTACATACTACATAACAGATGGCCTGATGCAGTGTATATATTTACTGGTGGCTCAGTGAGTGCCAATAGAGCGGGCTGTGCTTTCTACAATCTGTGAAGAGGAGTCTCCCACTGCTTCCGTTTGTGGGATCTCGCTTCTACGAGATTGAATTCTCGTAGTTATACTGCGGAGTGCAGCGCCATTGTCATGGCCCTCGAATATGTGGAAAACTGCAACATACCAGCTCCAGGAAAATAGTCATAATTTCGGATTCCATGAGCGTACTATGGACGTTGAAAGGCATCAGTCCGCTCTCAAACTTATCCATACTAGAAGCACGTATACTTCGTTCATTACACAACTTGCGTTTATCGAATGCAACGTCCTCCTTAGTTTGGATCAAGGCTCATGTGGGCATCACAATTGGAACACTATGGCCCCACATCCATCCGATTTCCACATACGGAATAGATCATTTAAATCCTTATCCTTGCTGCCTTGAGTGGCAACAACTATTTGATTTATACACGTCTGGTCGGGGATATCGATCACGGTTTCCTCTGATCCAGGGTTTGCCATGGTTTCATTCTGCCAAAGGGAAATCCAAATGTTTTTATAAAACCATCACGAGACTACGCAATGGCCACGCTGTAACAAATCTCTATCTCTGTGGGATAGGAAGGCGGCGAACTCCCACTTGCAACAACTGTGAGGAAGAAGAAACCATCGACCACATCGTTCTGTTATGTAGCGTATTAACGGGAAAGATCAGAACTTTTCTCCAATCTAAACTCATTAGTAGCTCTCCCCTTTGTAGATACTATGTTATTTTCTCCAGTTTGACTCTTGTTACATACATGGCTGTATAGTTTCCTTTGCTAATGCTAATAAAGACAAAAGAAAACCTCCATCGTAGTGGCTAAGCTTTTCATTAGGGCAGTATTAGCCTGGCTAGATTAGGAGAATGCACGGGGAACATATTACGATCATTGCCAAGTAGCAAACATGGAAGTACAACTATTGCTTAACCTGGAAACGAGACAGGATTCAAATACACAACTAAACATTGACAACTTGAAATGTACGAGAAGAATGCGGGAAATAACAATACTCGATCCTTTATAGCTGTCCCAACGAATGTATCGCCCTATACGGCACTGGATTCCTGTTCAATGCCTAGACCAGAAACAGCATCCTGTCCATGCATATACTTCAACAGAAAGTCCCTTGCCAAGATTCTATACCTCCATTCGAATGCTTTGGAAAGAAAAAGGAATGCAAAATTACACACAGGTTGGATTAATTGTGCAGATCCTCGAGAAATGAAATACACTCGAATTCACTAATTAGAGGGATAGTACCAGCTAAATTTACCATGATATGATACAGTAAAGTTATAGCAGTGAGAACAACGCAACCCATTCATCGCCAGCGACTGGATATGAGTCACCAGTCGCCAGATCAGCACCTTTCGACCGAGCTCAGCGGCGGCTCGCTATCGCTCGCCACCCACTCACCTTTCATCAATGACTCTCCTTGTCATGAAGAAACCATAAATACCCTCGAGCCCAGACTATCATCGTCAGTCTTCGCTCGTTGCTCATACAGCTCAGTTCTGTTGCATTCCGATTGCTTGTGCGTTGTTGTAAATAAAAATTTAATATCTTTTTAAAAACGGGTTTTTAATAAAACCAAATTTAATTGGCGCAGTCGGTAGGACCGGTCCATTACCCCCGAAATACCAACGTGTCTTTTCGCGGTTAAGAACTTTTTAAAGTTTAAGGATCGAGTAACCTAAGCAAGTCTTCGAAACACGAACGCGTTCTTTCGAGAGACTAACCCAACACGCACCATCGGACGAGACGACCCGATCTGAGGCTGAGATCGTGACCAGACCGTAACCAGATCGCATCAGGACAGAAGAGACTTCAAGAGATGCTCATACTGATCCTGTAAGTACAAAATTTCGTACTTACTCGTATTATATAACTAATACCTTTCACAACGGCGGGAAAAGACCATAGAAAAAGCGCTCTACAATCCCTTCAAGGTAGGATAAAAGATAAATCCTCCTCTGAAAATAGGAATAGAGTAACCGGTCGACCCTATTCTCCGCCGTCTAATAGATCGAACATTCTCAGAGAACTCTTGAGACCGATCGCTCAGACCCCCAGAGAACTCTTAAGACCAACCGCTCAAACCCCGAGCACTTCGTCCACCAATATGCCCGACACGCAGCCTATTGTACAACAATTTCTTGGCATTACGCCAGAACAGTTCCAGCAATTGGTTGCTGCTGTAAGACCCTCAGCGTCCCATCAAAATGGGAAACCCGATAAAACAGATTACAGTGGCATCCCTGATTTCACAGGCGAACCTGAGATTCTTGCGCAATTCCTAGAAAGATGCCAGGAGTTAATCAACCATTTCTTCGACCATGCAAATCCCAATTGCTACACGAATAAAAGCATCCTTAATAACATAAGGGCTAAAATCAAGGGCAAGGCGGCTGTTGGCATCTTCAACTCCCCATTGAACACGTGGGATGAAATCAAATCGGCCCTAATTGCCAATTTTGATGACAAGAGAGACGAAGAACACTTAATCCTAGAATTAGGAAAACTCCAACAAAGGAGTAATGAAAACCCTTTCGAATTTCATACAAGGGTTCAAAAGATGTTCACGCTACTCGTAGCGAAATTAAATAATTCCGTAGACCCCTACACGACCACAACTCTTAAACTAATGGAGAGAGTCGCACTACGAGGATTCTTAATGGGATTAAGCGAGGAAATAGGCAGACTATTGATCACCAAAGGTCCAACTGACCTAAATGACGCTGTCCGAATACTCACGAACGAGTATCAATTTCCTAACCTTAGGAAAAAGCATCTGGAGAAACAGAGAAGCTTTAAACCCAATCAGGCAACCTATACCCCATCACCTAGGCCCTTCGTGCGAAATGAACAAGGCAAGGTTTACAAACCATTTAATAAGCCAGGGCCATCCAACAACAACCCGGGACCATCAAACAAACAAGAAGGTCCCTACAAAAAACCGTTTTCTCCACCACAACAGCAAAAAACATTCCAAAAACCAAACACACCATTTATTCCTTACCACCTCCGGAACAAAGATACAATGTCATACCAAACGACATTGAATCACGAACTCAATTCTAAAGAACAAGACGATCAAGAAGACCACGTCGAACAAGAGGAGGAAGAAGAGGAAGAAACCAATGACTATTTTTTAGACAAGGAAGACGAATACCAAGACTTAACCTGAATCACCTCGGTACTTCGATCCGACTTCCGTACCTTACCACCCATAACAACTTCAAGGTACTAATAGATACCGGATCATCCAGCAGCTTCGTTCGCGATAACATCGCACACGAACATTTCAAGACCTTCATGAAACAGGACCGATTCTCAGTGACTTCATCACATGGCTATACTAACGGCACCCATAGTATAAAAATAGACAGTGACTTTATTAACCCTAGCACTAAGAATATTATTCCTTGCAAATTTTACGTCTTCAATTTCCATGCAAATTTTGACTTTCTTTTAGGATGGGACAATTTAGAGAAACTTGGAGCAATTCTGAATCTAAAAAGAAACACCATTACAATATGTGACATAATCATTCCACTTAAACACCATAGCGTTCCTCAAAAACCAACAAGAAAAATGAACACACCTCTGAAAAACAAAACAGCTCACAATTCAATTACACAGACCAACATACCGATTAAAAAATACAAAATTCCCCCTAGATCAGGAAAACAGATTGAAATCCACCTTACTAATATCGAAGATGGAACAGCTATAATCAACCACAAGAAAATAGGACCAATTGAAATCCCTAATTGTTTGGTCGAGGTAAAGAACCATATCGCTAGATGCATCGCCATCAACACATCAGATACCCCCCTTACATTCAATGTGAAATCTCTAAACTCCGCCGAACCAATATCCAACGAAATGCTTGCAACCGAAAATAACACAGACAAAACAAGGAAAAAATTGGTAATTAACAATAATAACTTAACACAAAAAATGAAACGAATCATTCCCAACATTCGACAAGACCACTTAAATCACGAAGAAAGATCCGAACTACATAAACTCTTGAAAGAATACCCTGACGTATTTTACGACGAAAACGAACCGTTAAGCACGACTAACATGACCACACACGAAATTCGTACAACAGACGAAGATTCCGGATTATTGAGATTCCGGTTTATTCCAAGTCGTACAGATACCCTGAAGTCTATAAATCCGAAGTAAAGAACCAAATCCAAAAAATGTTAGACAATGACATCATACAACCATCTAACTCCCCCTATAACTCTCCCCTTTGGATAGTCCCTAAGAAAGACGACGCATCCGGGAAGAAAAAATTTCGAATTGTCATAGACTACAGAGCCCTTAACAATAAAACGCTAGACGACCGCTACAACCTACCTAACATAGAAGACATTTTATCAAAATTGGGGAAGTGCAAATATTTTACAACGTTAGATCTCACTTCCGGATTCTGGCAGGTCAACATGGACAAGTATCCCTAAAACCGCATTCAGCTCTGAACACGGGAAATGGGAATTCAAGAAAATGCCATTTGGACTAAAAAATGCCCCTAGCACATTTCAACGTTTAATGGACAATTGCCTTCGAGGAGTCCAAAACGAAATATGCGCGGTGTATATGGATGACATCATAGTCTTCTCATCCAGCCTACAAGAACATATGGTAAGATTGAGAACCATCTTTGAAAGACTCCGCCAAGCGAACCTTAAGGTCCAATTAGATAAGACCGAGTTCTTAAGGAAAGAAGTGGCATTTTTAGGGCACCAAATTACCGAAGAAGGAATAAAACCGAACCCCAAAAAAATAGAAGCAATACAAAAATTTCCAATCCCAAAAACCAACAAAGAATTAAAGGGTTTCCTAGGACTATTGTCGTATTACACGAAGTTTATAAAAAATCTGGCAGAATTCACAAAACCACTAACTACACGATTAAAGAAAGGAAACAAGATAGTCATCACTGATCCAGAATACATCAAATGTTTTGAACAATGTAAAACCCTTCTAACAAATGATCCAGTACTAAAATACCCCGATTTCGAGAAACCATTCCTACTTAACACAGACGCCTCAGGAGTTGCCCTTGGCGCCGTCCTATCACAAAAATTTGACGGAGAGACGCATCCAGTCGCATATGCTAGCCGCACTCTCAATGATACAGAAAGGAAACTTTCCACGATTGAACGAGAGCTCCTCGCATGTGTTTGGGCCTGTCAGTACTTTCGACCCTACCTATATGGCCGAAAATTCACGTTAGAAACTGACCATCAGCCTCTCCAATGGCTCCACTCCCTGAAGGAACCAAATTCTAAACTTTTCCGCTGGAAACTCAGGCTGGAAGAGTTTGATTTCGAAATTAAATACAAAAAGGGAAAACATAATCAAAATGCGGACGCACTTTCTAGAATCGAAGTACACGTAAAAGAAGTAACACCGAAACCTAAAGAAATTACACCCTCTCTCATAGTAAACTTCGACCAAGACGAAACAGACAAAGGAACCGTACATTCTGACAAAGAAGGAAAAGATACTGCTCTGATCCCAATAAAAAATGAAGCCATAAACCATTGCAAAAATCAAATAATAATCCAAGTAGGAGAACATTTTAATACTGACATAACAATCGAAAAATTATTCCAAAACGAAAAAACCCGTACTACAGTAAAATTCCCTCAACGAAACTTAGAAAATGAAATACCAAAATTCTTAATCGAACACATAACACCCAAAGTATCCTACGGACTATACTTCGAAACAGACATTTACGCTCTAATTTCAACAATACTCATGAAAAAATTCAAAAATTCAGAAATAAAATTCGTCAAATATACAGAAAAGCTATTGGACGTTGAAGATCTCGAAGACCAAACGAACATAATCTTGTACAATCACAGAACAGAAAGATTCCACCGGGGAATAAATGAAACTTACCAACAAATAAAAAGACACTACTTTTGGCCAAACTTAAAGGAAAATATAACCAATATCATAAACAGATGCGAACTTTGTCTGAAGTGCAAGTACGAAAGGAAACCACTAAAACCGGCATTCAACATTACCCATACTCCGACAAAACCCTTTGAGACAGTTCACATAGACACCTTAACTATCGAAAGACAAAAATTCTTAACAATTATAGATAAATTTTCGAAATATGCTCAGGCATACCCCCTCAAATCACTAAATAACATAGAGATCACAAAGAAACTCTTAACCTTCATATCACATCACGGTAACCCTTCAGAAATAATCATGGACAATGGGAACGAGTTTAGCTCATCACTCGTAAAGGAGTTCCTAAAGGTTCAAAATATTACCATCCACTACACATGTACACAGAACCCTAACTCCAACTCCCCGATTGAAAGATTTCATTCCACCATTATTTAAATTATCCGAACAATGTCAGAAAGCAATGAATTTAAAACCACTCCGATAAGAGAAAAATTCAAATACGCGTTAATCTCTTATAATAATAGCATTCACTCTAGCACAGGCATCACGCCGTACGAAATAATCAATGGAACATTTGGTTCAAAAACTCCTATTCCCCCCGAAATAGAAACAAAATTAACAAACATGTACATCTCAGAACATAAAACGAAAATGGACAAACTATACCAAATTTTACACGACAAACAAACAATAGAGAAAGAGAAAACCATTAACAAACTAAACGAGAAAAGAGAAACCACAATGCCTGATATCCCAAGAGAAGTATTCATAGAAACAAAACAGATACAAGACAAAACCAAACGAAGATACAATAAGGAAACCATGATAACCCAAGACCTTAATAGGAAGACAGCAGAAATCCAACCCCGACACCATAACACACGTTCTAAAATACACCTGAAAAATGTGAAAAGACCAAGAGCCCTAAAAACAGATTCAGACACAGAAGTAATAGATGACCCCGAAGAGGTAAATGACCAACCAATCGAAAACAAAGCTAGTGAACAGAAAACCGAAAGAAAACTACGGTTAACTCTGACGGAAGACGATATTAATTCTATCAAGGGTACAAACTGGTTAAACGACCAAGTCATAAACGCCTATATGGAACTGATCAACTTGAGAAATGAAGATGACATAAAACTCCCTCGTACCTATGCGTTCCATACCTTCCTGTACACATCGTACCTTAAAAGTTACAACCGCGTGAGAAATCACTCAAAAAAGGCTAATCTCAGAGATAAAGAGTTAATTCTAATCCCAGTTCACGAGACCGCTCATTGGAGACTAGTGGCAGTCAGACCTAAATTAAGAACTATAGAGTACTACGACTCCTTAGGATATAATGGTGATTCCATTTTAGAAACAGTATTCGAATACCTCAAGGAAGACTGGAAAGACAAATACGGAGAATTATTAGAACGTAACGAATGGACACTAAACACAATTTCCTCTATCCCCAGACAGACTAACATGTCCGACTGCGGATTATTTGTATGCAAATACGCAGACTTACTATCTCAAGGGAAACCCCTACATTTTATCCCTAAATTACGTGAAGAAATTTACAATAATGTCCTACTAAAACAGTTAGAACAATTTAATTCTTGACCCTCTTTGCAGATCCATTTCAAGCGCCTTCGCCGCTGAAATCCTGAACGTTGGAAGTAGTGGAGGACTACTCCCTATCAACCTCGGACCTGCCTACGTAGAAACAGACGAACACTTACTTATCATTCAATATGACCTAAAAGACGTATTCTCCCCATTCAAAGAACTTTCAACCACATTCCAAAAATTTAAAGATAACCTAAAGACTACAAAATTATCACCAGCCCTCCAAGAACACATACAAACAATCAACTCTATACTACACGTCGCAAATGAGAAAATTACAAACCTTCGACCAAGAAATAACATCACATCAAAACGACGCACCAAAAGAGGCCTTATAAATGGTCTCGGCTCAATTGTTAAATTCATAACTGGTAACCTTAATGACGACGACAGAATAAAATATGACAAACTTATCAAAAAGTTAAAGGACGGAAACGCGAAAAATTCGGACCAATTAAATAAAGAACACCACCTCGTAATAGACTTAATTCAGAGATATAACGAAACTATAGCTACACTAAATCAAAATAACCAAGAAATAAAAAATAAATTATCCAAATTGTATTCCAACAACCAATCCTCAATAAATGGCCAATCAGCCTACTTGCGCGAAGCCGCAGCTCAAATGGTACTAAATGCCAATTCTATTAACGACCAATTGAGAGAAATAGAAACGTCTCTCACCTTTTGCAAATTAGGCATCACGCACCCGAGCGTAATACCCCTTCAAACTCTAGAATTAGAACTCCAAAAAATAAAGGAAGAAAACAAAAAGAGTAAATTGAAATTATTCAACAATTTAGTAGAATATGAACTCAACTCTAAATTGACCTGCTCCCTGCACGAAGACGAAATAATATATATTGTAAACCTACCAGTCTATAAAGACTTGAACCTTCAACTGTACCTTTTGCAACCTGTACCCATTCCGCAAGGTACCGACTATGTAACTATTGTACCCACATCAAAATATGTACTAGTAGATAAGAATTATAATATTCTATATGATAATAACGATAAATGTTACAAGAATGATAATCAATATTATTGTAAATATGAACAATTATGTACTGCAGGAATATCCAATTGTTCCCAAAACGTAATCAAATTCAACTCCCTATCAGAATGTCAATTCACCAGTATCTTGATCAGAGACCCGTTCTACTTACCCATACCAGAAACAGGTCACATCATCGTAACTTCTCAAAACGAAACCATAATTGAAAGCAAGGGTGACAAAGGAAATACCTTGACACGTATCAAAGGTACGTGGATAATTCAACCTTCCACAGACGAAATTTTCATCAATAACGAACCCATCAGAAGTACAATGTCAATTCAAGGGACACTGCGAATACCGCTCATACCCTCTAATGAAATAACTAAGACCGAAATTCGCCCCTTAAAACTAAATTTAAAAGATTACTCGTCATTCCCAAAATTTAACGAACATTGGCCATTCCTAACGCCTGACTCAAATGTTGATTATGATTATGATTACCTCCACTTATTAGTTACTCCAACATATGTACTAATCCTTATAGTAATTATAATCGGACTTTATATTGTTTTGAAAAAACGCAAAATTGCTAACCCGCAACCAACGAGTTCTCCTTTGCAGTTTCTGTTTCAACCACCAGTGCAACAGGAAATGACTCATCGTTCAGTATGAGTCACCCCCATGTTCCACTCTAAGGCGGGAGGAGTTATAGCAGTGAGAATAACGCAACCCATTCATCGCCAGCGACTGGATATGAGTCACCAGTCGCCAGATCAGCACCTTTCGACCGAGCTCAGCGGCGGCTCGCTATCGCTCGCCACCCACTCACCTTTCATCAATGACTCTCCTTGTCATGAAGAAACCATAAATACCCTCGAGCCCAGACTATCATCGTCAGTCTTCGCTCGTTGCTCATACAGCTCAGTTCTGTTGCATTCCGATTGCTTGTGCGTTGTTGTAAATAAAAATTTAATATCTTTTTAAAAACGGGTTTTTAATAAAACCAAATTTAATTGTAATATAGTAATAATCATACCACTTTTGGCCTTATCCTGGTTTACGCTGAACTACGACTGGATTAAGATTGATTCCTGATTTTTGTGGTTTGACAGGCACTGGAAAAGTTCAAATATCGACCAAAACCTGATGTTGATTGATTTTGTGAGAATCACGCCAAAACCCTATTGAAGCTCTTCAAAATTTCCAAGAATTGTTAGTTTTATAAGTATGGAGTTACAAGGTTTGTCGGCTGAAAAAGAAGCTGTGCTTTTGAGGTGTGCGCCAAGGTTATATGAACTTTCATCTATCATGTTTAATCTAGCCCAGCATAGTGACATCCGCCTAGTGGACCCTGGAGGATCCATCATTCACCAGTCAAAACAACTGTGCGGATAACAAGCGTGCCATGGAGGATATTTATCCCATCTTGAAAACTCAATGGCAGCGATGGACCTCCATGGAAGCACATCCAAGAAAGAATAAATCGCAGCATCTACTAATCCCAGAGTGGGACGTGTCGTTGAACGGGAAATCCTTCAAAAGAGTGCAGAAGTTCAAGTACCTGGACCCAACTATCATGAATGACAACGTAATAATCGGTGGCTGCAGGCAACAGAGCCTACTTTGACTGCATGAGATGACTTCAGGCCAACAATCCAGAAGGAGCAATGCAAGACAGACTTTCATGGAGAGCAGTCGTTTGAGAGACCAACGTACACATTAGACTACAGAAGAGCCAATAGAAGAAGAAGATGAAGTACATTATTTTATGGAGCAAAGGGCTTGGAACCAACGAATAGGTTAGGAAATATATAGGAGTTATTTCACTCAGTATTTAACTACACGTAGTAGAGCTAATCAATTATCGGGTCTCCTCAAAATGATTAGAAGGACTTTAAAAAAATCTGAAGACATCCTCAAGAAAAGGGCCATAAGCAAGTAAAGGATTTCTAGGACCTTATAGGTTGTTGAACAAAGGGATGTTCCTCATTGAATTTGCAACACAGTGAAATCACAGTAGCTCCACCCTTCATCCTACCCAATCGATATGCATGATCTCAAACTTGTATTTTATAGTGCCTTCTCATACATAGTCAGTGAAATCAAACAGTTGGTCCTATAGAAGGAATGTAATGAATAAAAAGTTCTCCAAGTTCTCAACTCACCATAATTTCATCATCGGAAACTTGACCATCCTTATTTTGGTCAAATGTTTGTTTGACCTGAATTTCTTCTAAATCTAGACTGAAAAAAAAAAAAAAAAAGAAATTGAAAAACACTATATGAACATTACGTTTTTTCAATGTTGCAATAACCTGTTACTGAAGCAATAAGGCAGGAATGGCAATATTCTCTGTTGATCGAGATATTCATCAAGAAACCAAGTTGAGCATGCAAGAGCCAGGTGTAATAAATTATCTTATTTGACTAGAACTCAACATAATCAATTAAATAATCCCCAAAAATACTCATTAAATACGTTATTCCACACAATCAATCAACTGGAATGTACAAAACAAAAACAAAGGTCTCACATGTTATTTTGGTTTGAGTCAAGATTTACAAAAGCATCGTGAGCCTCCTTCCAAGCTTCCTCTTTTTCTTTTTCAAGCTTTGCCTGTCGGGCCTCGTCTTCTTGTGCTCGATAAACTTGGAGAGCTGCATTTTCTGCTTCTTCTGCTTGGTTCTTTTGTGCTTCAGCAGCTTCTTTGAGCTTTTCAGCTTCGACCCTTTCATCCTCCAATTTTTTCAGTCTTTCCTAAAATTAATTATGTAAATTGAGAAGGGTATGAGTGAGGATGTCCTCTAGTTAGAGAGTGGTCACTATAACAATTGAATTATGATTTTGATTTATTATCTTCGATAATGAGCCTTTTGAATAGCCCAAGAAAATAAAAAAAATTATCCCCCCTCAAAATTTGCTGGTTTACGTTTCAAGATCAAAGTGATGGACGGAACTCCAGCTCATGGCCAGTTCTGACCTGTATTTAAAAGGTCAAGTCTAGAGCTCATCGGGAGTTTGAAAATGAAACTCTGCAAATTCTTGATTCAACGGTTTACTATCTTCTTTGAACAGACAACCCTCCTGTCTAGATCACTAAATGATGGGTTAGTAATGAATGTTAGCTACTACTCATTGTTATTAATAATAATAATCATTAATTATTAATTAACTCGATATCTCAAAACCATGTGCTGGTCTAATCAGCTGGGCCAGTATGAACATTGACCCGAGAGGCTGCCTCATGATTCACCTTCATGTTTACGACTTTCGATCTGCTCCAACTTTGAGCCCTCATTGTGGACAAACGGCTGGTCGCATAAAGCTGCTGATGGTCTTGAAAAATTCTAAAAAAATAATTTCTATCTAAATAAGAACTAAAAAAAACTATACCTACTGTTCCATTCGAATTTTTCAACATTTCAAAATTTGTTTTGGACCCATTCGGAAAGCTTACGGCGGACAGAAGGATTTTTTTATTCAATTTTCTGTATCTCTGTATCTTGATACGTAATCCAACAAATTTTGAGGGGGGGGGGGGGTAAACATGTTTTTCTTTGGTCGACTCCAATGGTTCATTATTGAAGGTAATAAACCAAAATCCGTCCGTCCGCCGTACGCCGCCCGCGGCACTTTGCCCAGTTAGCGTTGTGCTAAAATTAAGAAATTTGGTCTACGGGTTCAGACCAACCCCACAATGATCCTCGAAACTGTTCATAACCCTAGGTCAAAGGGAAGGGGTTCAAAACAAAGTTTGAAAATTTCAAAACTCAAAAATTTCAAATGGAACAGTATACCTAGTTTTTAGTTCACATTTAGATAGTTTATTTTTTAGAATTTTCTAAGACCATCTGCAGATTCGTACGACCAGCTCTTCGTTCACAATGAGGACTCAAGAGTTGGAGCATATCAAAAGCCGTCAACCTGAAGGTGAATCATGCGGCAGACTTCGTCAAGGGGAAGGGGTTCCAAACGAACTTTTAAATTTGAGTTCAAGTTTGAACAAAGGTTTTTTTTTTAACTTGAGAGGTTTTTTCACATTGAGACATCGAGTTAATAAATTATAATATCAGTAATAATTGGTAATAATTCATAATACTTATGAGTAATTAATAATAACTAATTATCAAATTACTGTCGAAGTAGGTGGAGTCGCGTGAAATGGAGTCGAACCATGCTGATTTTGAATTTGGTGTCTGTCTATCTGTTTGTCCTTCACCACGCAAAAACGGTTCAATGGATCGAACCCTTCTCCCGTATTTAAATGTTTCTGTGACCGGGGAAGGACATAGGGGGGTTCACTCCCGAATCCGATGCATAGGGGTGGGGGTTTATAGGGAAACCGAACGAATAAAACATATTGAAAAGCCTCAATAACTAGGTGGTATAAAAGAAATGAGTAGGTACGCCATGAATGTTAGAATCGTATCCATCCCGAGTTCTGCCCGTCCGGGACAGGTAACAGAGGTAGATGGACACGCCCCGAGTTCTGCCCGTGCCCGACAGCTAGTCAGAACTAATTCCTCATGGAAATATTCAGGAAAAATGCACAACATGACTGAAACAAAAGGGAATTTAATTCGGGCCCGCTGCTGTCATCTCTTGCCTTCAGATACCTTCCCAAAACTTTATATCCGAAGGCCCAGCTTCCAGATCAACGAATGCCAGCTATCCCCGAAGCAAAGCATTTTGCGACAGTGAGTCTATGAGAAGAATCAAATCCAAAATGAATCCCATATTCTGACATAATGAGAGAAAATATTCCCACTTGACCTCATTGAGAATCTGGCGGTCTTAGTCTGAGATAAGAACTCGGGCTCTCACTCTTGATGTCATTACCATTCTTCACTATTCTAGTACCATCTCTACCTCTGTTCTACCTAATTCATCAGTTTTATACAACTTTATTTCCACAATATTAAGTGAGTGCTATATCGCCTAGATGGATTAAGTCATGTTGAATCATACCATTTCATTGTTTGCAGTTCGACTATGCACAGAAAACTCGACGTCAAACCCTGTTCTACTGTATCAAGTTCAAAAGGCAGAAATACTCATCTCAACAACTAAAAAATACTTTGGGCAAATTTTCATCAATAGCAACTTGAAGAACAGACCCACAGATGAATTAGCACAAATTATAAGAATATAATATATTCTCATATTATTGTAATTCAGTATTAAATATTATTGTAGTTCAAACTTATGAGACATACCTCTTTCTGGAGTCTTATTTGCTTCGCATGTTGTATCAGTTTGAGCCTCATATCATTGCCTTCTCTAAGAATTTTGGCTCTTGCTTCGGCTCTGGCTCTAGCCATCTCATTTAGTATACTACACGTGTTCTGGCAATGGTTTGATGAGTATTCATCTGAACCATCACAGCAATCTGGGGATGGAGAAAATCAATATTATTAGTTTCGACAAAGTCGTGGGTTTGTGAGCCAATTCTGACAAATCTGCTGCTCTGGTCATCTGCATCATTTCGTATTGCTACCACAGTTCTGGTTCCTATATTTTGGTCTATGACTAGGGCACTGCTGAGTGACAGTATTCATGCTTTGTAGAGTTGTGAGGATAATTTTAACAGTTGAACATTTCAACGGGACAAGGATTTCATAGGATTCAGAGAACTGGACTAAATTGACAAAATAAAACCATGTAGTAACAGCTAAACTATACACTTTTCATTAAATTATCACTAGTAGTCCTGAACTAATGAGTAAAAAAATACAACATACCACATATTCCATCATTGACTCGTGATGACTGTATTTGTGTCTCAAGGTAACCTGAATTCATGCAATGAAACCATCCGGAAGAGCATGCATTCGTTCCAGGTTCATCAGAACCATCATTACAATCGCAGTAGTCATCGTTAACTTGATTAAACGGAATTGTAATTAACCCATCAAAACATACGAAATCTTTAGATGGGTCATAAAAAGTAGCCACTGAAACAGACAAAACATTTCAAAACGGTTAGAATATAATATATTCTATAATATAATATAGAATATAATATAATATATTATGTTAGAACCGTGGTCTTTCACTAAATATTGAGTGACATTAGCAGTTACTCGGTGAGATAGAGAAGATGGTGAATTTTCGACAGCATTACAATTACTTCATGTGCAACAATTGAAAAGACCCCCGACGATGTCATTTTCATGTCATCCACCCCCCCCCCCCCCTTGGATACGACACACCGCTCATTTGGGACGCCTAACGACCATATTATTAATGTTGTGTGCAAACAAACATCGTATCAAGTCATGCGCTTATCTCAGCTTTTCGAAGGGCGACAACCGAGTGTGAGGAATGTATTCTAGTTCTATAAATCGAGAGGTTTCCGACGAATGGTGAACGGTTTTTGTCCGATGACAAATGACGAAGTACTATTCCCCTAGCAACGACTCGGTTGTACGCAGAAATCGTCAGAAACTCATTTGAGACAATTGAAGAGCTGGGCCGAAAAGGGGAACATGTTCATTTCTGCAATTTCACAGGAGAGCCAAAAAACAAATCCTGAATCACCTGTTCACGAATTGGCAAGCTAAATGTAACGTTTTTTTTTTTCCTTCAAAAACAAGTTTATACAGCCGCATGTACTAAATTAATCACATCACATCATAATAATATTATGATTATACATATTATGTTATATACTTGAATAGCAAATTGTACTGAATTAGGTAACTGTAAAATCTAAACTGAAATATTCACTTTTTTGATAAAGTCATATAATATAATATATATGCCGGTATCGTTCTGGGCCAATATGGTGTCGAGATTGAACGGGCTAGGCACCTTTGGGTGAAGCTCCTGCAAAAGTGGCACACGGGCATTGTGATGGACGGTGCACTCCAAAATCATGTGTTCGGGAGTTTCGTCCGCCCGCAGGCAGAATCGGCAGAGAGGAGAATCTATATTTCCAATTGAGAACTGGTACATATTAGTGTTCCAATGCCCATTGCGGAGTCGGCAGATTGTTCTGTAGAACGTCTTTGGCTTGACATACGTACCCCTGTTCCACCAGATTTCCTACTGGGGCTAATGATATAGTATATTATTATTAATGGGATGGTATTACCATCCTATTAGGTCCAATAATATAATACAACGTTGAAATTTGGTACCACTGTCTGGTGTCACCATGACGCCAGGAAATGGTGCCTTAACTTATAAGGTACATTGACTGTTCATCGTACGGGAGAGTGTAATATTTTTGAAAAATGCTCACTCTTCGTTCAAGGTGAATGTCACCACAAGAACAATGAATGACATGACTCACCACAAATGCGTGGCATTTGTGGGGGAATTTTACCTGGAATCGGAATGTTCATCTTCGAAATGTACGGCTGCCCCGAGTTTCGCAGGTTCTTCCTGGAGATGTCCTTCCAGTTGGAAAAGTTGATTGTTCGAGTGCGCGATTTATTTAACCTATCCACATCATTGGTCGTCAAAATAACTCTGCCCATTCTCATAGAAAAGGCAAAAATAAACTAATGGGCCAAAATGACCAAACGACTAGAAACATTAGCTACAATCAGAAGAAAGCGACTACTCATCCTAGCAACCTAGCAACGGGAACATGTATCCCTATTCGTCTACTGGTGGCATCACATTTTCGCTTGTTCTCATGCAGAAAAAACAGACATGAAGTTGAAATTATCATGTAGAGGAAACTTCAAGCTTCAATTTGACGCAAAAAAAGGTTTTTTTAAAAAGTGACATGTACCCCTTTTCGGCCAAGCTCTTCAATTTTCGTAACGGTTTTTGAGTTATGTGCCATGTGAAAGACATGAAAATGTCAAAAACCGTCACATATCTCTGAAACTATCAGTCGTAGAGAATTGAAATTGGTTTTATTTACGCCTAAATAAAATTTTCTGAACAACCACTTTGCACATGAAAACGTTCCGAGTTATGAACGTTCAAAATCGATCATTTGACATTGTCTACTAACGGGGTTAGTCAGAAAGGTGGGCTATCCTTCACTCAAAAAATTTCAAATGAACGAGTCCAGAGAAAAAATTCGCTTGTTAGATCATACTGCATAACGGTAACCCTGTTCAAAGTCAACTTTCTGAACCACTTGAGATATTTTGAACGATTTGCGGTGAGTTTCAGTGATTCATGGCCCGGGAAACTGAAATACGCCCCGAACTCATAATTTATTTCGTCATTATCGTCATTATTTGAATGTTGGCTAAACTCGAAACATTTCATGACGTATCCAAGATCAGATATAGTCTTGAAGGAAACACCATGTGAAAGTGTCACCCATTCAGGGTCGGTTCGGAGGTTGTAAGAAATAGATAAACGGCCGCTTTTGTTTTGATACCTCTGATAAGCTTACGTGGAGGTTTCAGCGAGCTCATTTCAGCGAGATAACCACAAAGAAATTAATTACCCACCAAACATCGAACTTGAATCAATATGGATGGTCCGATCCAACGAATAGCGGGAGCTCGATTTAAACCAAATTGGGCCCTTCAAGTTTGGAAGTTGTCTTTTTCTGGCACGAGAATCGGTGTTAAGTTATGAACCAAGATCGAGTTGGTCTTGGGTTTTAGAGATGGACGTGAATACACATTGAAATCGGTACCTCTAAGAACCTTAAAACCACCTAAGTAATGTCAACAGGTAGGTACGGTGTTAGTCAATGGTTCACACAATTAAGGAAGTTCCTAAATTCGAGCAGGATTGTGAAGAAAAAATTACGACTTTGAAGGCCCGGCGGCGGGTATTGTAACGCACATTACACTAGTATTTGGCAATAATAACTTGACTGCCGGTACTGTTCCTAAAGTAAAACTAAAATTGAGTAAATTGTATACGCACCATTAGGCTTCACTCCTCTCGGGAATTCATGATTAACGCAATGCACAGACAGTAACAGCATGAATAAAATGTAAACATGTTCGACATACATATCGGGAAACGTCAAATACCGGCAATGTTCTTTCATTGACACTTCAAGAGAAGGTAACGACAAATGAAGGGATCAAGCCCGCGGGTTCGACTTTCAGGAGGATACTCGTTGTAGGACGAGACGAGATCAATCGGACGAAGAAAGACAACTTTTGCACTACTCAAAAATCAGAACTAAAACTGCCATCGAAGCTATCTCTGTTAATATGATAAGCACACAAACGGTGACGATACAACTGACCAGATACTCAGATCAAGCAACTCGTGCGACAGTATTTTGAGGAGGTAAAAAGCATGGATGAAGGAGTTGTGGATGGATGCTATAAAAAAAACTAACACGAATGTAGATCGAGGCATGGAACACGGCTTCTTCTGATAAGAGGGTTAGTTCTCTGTCTCAACTGTGCATGCCGTGACCGTCGTTCTTCATGGTCGAATCGTCGAATCTTGAGTTTCGAAGGGAGCCAATGCACATGGACTCCGTCTAATTCGAGGATTCGATTTACGACCGCTCAAGTCGAATAATCAAAATGCAGCAGCGATCGTTGAAGCAGCTTTTCGAAGCTCGTGTTATCTTAAGTATACGATAAGACGAGCTTCGGAAAGCTGCCGCAACGATCGCTGCTGCATTTCAATTATTCGACTTCAGCTATAAGAACTCGGAATTCTCTGCGTTTTACTTCAACATTCAAATTTCTTCATTATTTCTAACATTCATTCGTTCGTTCATTCATTCATTCATTACTCAATAACATCAGGTTCGAAATGTCAAGTCGAGTCGAGAGGCGGATGCTCTGGTAGGTCCTCGAAATACGTTTCAAGAATTTGAATAGACGGTAGACAATAGAGGATAGTAACGGTAGACAATACTGACGAAATTCGTGGTTCTTGAGGAAGATCAAACAAGAACTCCAGTTGCCGCCAAGCAGGCTCAATTTCTGACCTTTTCATTAAATAAAGGTAGATGACACGAGTTACCTTCGACTTAGGAAACACAATAGGTAAAAATTTAAATGAACAAAGTTCTGCAGGTGAATAATTTGTCAATAATTCGCCACCAGTAGGCTCTCCTAACACACGTGTAAATTGTCCTAGTGCTTGCCACCCTGGAGTTCTCTTGAGGACTGACAATAATTTCTCCTAACCAATAATTTAACCTGCAGGTTTTCTCGATTTCTCCTGTCCAAGTGCTTGATTTCTGCTCCGATTCTTGGATCAAATCTACGGCGGTGCATCCCCTGTCACCAATTTAATGATCACAGTAGGGATGGCGTGGAAATGGGCCTTTACAGAAGCCAGTTTTTGACTGAACACAATGTTATTCAACGTGTTCATCGTCTTTTTGAAGGATTTATTTGCCGATTCGTCAAACTCTGCCACAACCTGCAAGCAAAAACAAAAAAACACCATTATTGTTTAAAAAACGGGGTTAGGAAATTTTTAAAACCGATTCTCCATTAAATTCAAAGCAAAAGGAGCATATTATGCTTTAATTATATTATATATTATATTAATATTATATACTTTTATATAGGTACGTACTAGTAATTCATTGATAACATTCATTTTCGGGACAAGGCTCGCACCTAGTGGTTTATAGGCGGGTGCCGCGGGTTCCTCAACCTTTTCGTTCATTGTGATCACCGACGGCGGAGGACGGCGATCAAATCAATACACGAGACACTTGAATGAGTGCGTAGTCGGATTATTCAAGTCCCAGGACAAACGGAGATGACCTGCGCTTTTGGCAGTCTATCAAAGTTGAATAATCTCAGGTTTTTTCCAAAAATCCTCATAATCTCTGCTTACTCTTTGTAATGCACCAAAAAAATGTGAAAAAATGATCAGGTACCAGGCGCGTAGATTCAGGGGTACCGCGGGTAGCGGCGGTACCCCTGACGAAAAGAAAAAAAAAGGTACCTACACAAAGAATAAAAATCCGAAAAGTTGAATTTGGGCGCATTCTGATGGAATCGATTAGAAACCAGTTTCATCGATTCTTCGTGGTAGGTTCAAATCAGAGATCGATGACTTCTTTGTCTGAATCGATACTACAAACTGATCGGTAGAGCTGATAAGAGTAGTATCCATAGAAGCAGAAATGACGCATGGAATTATTTTTGTTCACCGCACTTCCATTGTGGTGAAAACAGGTCAATGGCCGAGCCCAAGTGTAGTGACGTTCTGATACTCCTTTCGATCCGATATTTGGTATCAAATCAATATCGAAAGCACGGTATCGATACTCCGATATTATCGAAAGGAAATATCGACATTGAAAGTATCATTAAATGATGGTTGAAAGTATCAAATTTTGATATCGATAATTCTTACTTTTTTTTTGCAATACTTATAATATAAGTAATGGAATTACAGAATTTGAGGATAATATTATTATCCTCAAATTCTGTAATTCCATTGAAAAAATAAATCGTGTTTAGGCCTACCTCAGCATTATGATCAGTTTCCGTACATACTATAGGAGTGGAAATAATAAACCCTTAGGTAGCTTTTGAAGTTTTTATTGTTATCTATATCAAAAAGTACAAAGAGTGGAAAACATATTATGGTGAATGTTAAAAAAAAAAAAAAAATATTATAAACCCCAATCTTCGGAAGTAAAGTCCAAAAAGTACAAAGAGTGGAATGGAAAATATATTGTGGCGAATGTTTAAAAAAAAATTACAAACCCCACTCTTCAGAAGTAAAGTTCGCCAAAAACAACAATCTGTCCAAATGTTCCGGTGAAAGACGAACATACATAAACATAAACAAATGGCAAACGCACACCACAATGGTGGTAGCCTGTATAATGTAATGTAACCTCTTCTTTCTTCTTCTACTTTCCCCTTCTCTTTAGGTGTGCTATGTTGGACGTAGGTAAGTAACCTCCTTCCGATGTTGTCTGGATTCGATATTTCGATTCGATACTGTAAAGCTTCATTCGATATCCCGATATTATCGAATTCTTGATATCGATACAAATATCGGAAGTATCCAAACAAATGTATCGATATTACTAATATCGGTAATATCGGAACGTCACTACCCACGTGTCAGTGTGTCTCCTCGTCTTCACAATGATGGTTCGGTGTGTGTGTGTGTGTGTAGTTTCTATGGTAGACATGTCACCGAGTCACCGCAAGTTTTGTGCGGTGGCTGTCGTGATCACGCCGATGTTATCGAAGCTATAATCGATTTGTTTGGGAGCCGATTTGTTCGTTTTTGTTTCACTCCATCGTTTTTTCGAGTGTCAACTTGTTGTTTACGCGACTTTTTTGCTGCTTTCAGCTTCGAAAATGGATAGCTGTTGCGTGAATTGTTCCTCGAATGTAAGTCAATCGTAAGTCGATCGTTTAGTTCACGCAATTTTGTACAGAAATGTGAGATCATCAGGTTGGGCCGTTCAACGTCCCCGCTTCCAAACCTGTCGGCAGTCGTAAAAGAACGTTATCGTGAGTACACACGCAAATTTGGAATCTTGTTTCAACCTACAAAAGATTCGACTCTATTCAGCTAAAAAACGAATAAACAATCCTTTACAAAGACGAGGATTTTGGTGGTAAAGAAATTCATGAACTAGTTTGTATCTTGCTGACATGCCATGGGTTTTACCCGAAGTTTTCAGGTTAGCAAAACTCATTTACTAACTAATGTTTGAAGGCTAATATAATAACACTGTACAATTCCCTTGAGCAAATAGCTTGCTAAGAACTGGCTAAGAACTGCTTTACTTTTCTGTCTTGGTTGGAGTGAATAATGTGCGTAGGTAAATTCAGTAGGAGACTTGAGATATTTGTGTGTGTGGGGGGGGGGGTGTGATGGAGTGCGGTACCGTCCATTCCAGAGCCACGCTACGCTCCTGTCAGATACCCGTAAACATGTGTACAGTACATGGTATATTCCGTCTTGCGCAATTTCTCCAGTTTTGGAGGCGTAATCAATCACCAATAATTGCTACACCAAAACCTTAATTTCAAGCATACCTACCTCCAATTATCACACTCATTGCCTTCTCAAAATTTTTTTTTGCAAGCCCAAATGGGGAAACCAAGGGCCAGATTTGTGTCACAAGGTATCTAGAAACAATATAAAAATGGAAAAACAATTTTATCAACGTTTTAATTTTTTGAGGTTTTTGCACACTTCCATGCACTGTGCGGCGTACGGCGGACGGACAGATTTTTATCAATGCGGTTTTCTGAATCTACGTATCTTGAAACGTAAACCAACCAATTTTGAGGGGGGGTTAAAATGTTTTTTTCTTTGGTCGATTCCAATGGTTCATTATAGAAGGTGATAAACCAAAATGATACAATGGAGAGAATTTTTTTTCATACCCTACGAAACTGTCAAAGTCTGCCAAAAGTGAACTTGACTTATTTAAACAAGATCCTTTTATGGATCTCTTCAGTAATGTTCCTGTAGAGGATTAGAACAGGGGCGGCTCGTGGGCTCAGAAACTGGTGGGGCACCAGGGCAATATTTGGGTGCATACCTACCTATTAGGTACTCACTATAGGAACTAAACGCAAACTACCCTTACAGCTAAACTGCTTCATAATTAGTGGTATGCAGCTCTTAGCAAGTCAGGAAACATCATTCTCCAAAGAGTTCTCTTGAGGAGAGGGAAGGTTACTGACCAGTATCCAGGATTACCGACGAGGAGGTGGCTGCAAGGCAATCCCACCTACCCACCCAAATAATTATCTTCAAAATGATAGGAAGAATAAAAGAGAAATTGTGACTGTACCAGTACTATTCAAAGAGTACATTATAAAGGTAGTCAAAAAATTATATTATTGGAGTTTCTATTACTGGGGTTTTTAAAAATTAGCAATCGCGACCATCTGCTTCCTAGCCGAGTGGTACCTTGAAAACCCCCTCTAAAAATGTCCTCTTATGCCCAGATTGCACATACGTTTTCTTATCCAATCGTTTCAAAACATTTTGAACGATCACAGAACAGCAAGATTGATTTCAACTAGCTTTTAGAGTTCGTTGGTTAGCTCAAACAAAGCTCGAGTCAACGAAGTCACCATCAGTTTCAGGGATAACAAATAAAACAGTATTCTCAACGGTTGGCTGAGCTACATAATAATATTATGTATATTACTGTTATTAACGGTGATTAACTGTTATTAACTTACAGAATGTAGAAATCAACAAATGAGATTCCCTTGGGCGAATAGAGATCCACTTCAGTCTTGACGACTAGCAAAGCGTTCACGCGTTGCACGTGAGATATTAAATTTCAATGTTTAGTTGATTAATATTATGGAGACAATAATTCACTTTTACTATGATGAGTAAATACGAAGCTAAAAACCACCAGTCAATGCATTCAAAATAATATTATAACGTCAGGCAACGTTTTGGTATCATTCTTATCAAACATGGAAGAAAGCATGGAAGAATGAAGTTCCCTTTTTCCTTGACAAGGAACGATTCAACGATCGATTGTTTTCGGCGTTCAACTTGATACGATATTTTGGCCACCGCCCGGAATGCCTCCTATCTCGGAACACAGGGTGCCTTCCCCCACCCCAGGAAGCGCCTATACCTTCAACATTGAGACTGGGGCACTTCTGGTCGATCCGATAATCGACTTTTTTAATCGATAAATCGAAACAAAATGCGACTCAGTGGAAGTGGGTAGTCATGGAGGAAGGGAGATCTCCCTTCTTCCATGGTGGGTAGTAGTAGGTAAGATTTTTTTCTCCTTGTTCTATGTTTTTTCTGTTTTCCTTTGCAAATTTTTGGGTGGGGCGAGGGCCAAGGTGGCCTTATGGACGAGCCGCCACTGGATTAGAACCACAATCACTGCTACTACCTGCAACGTTTTGTTTTTTAACTGTTTCAGTGCCTCAAAACTGTGTTTCACCTATTGTGTAATTACACTGCCGAGTTCGTTTTATTATCGTTTATATTATCATTAGGAATCTGTTATTTTTTCAAGTATATTACATTATTTGCAACAGCAATAACATTTGTTTGCATCTTCTTACATTTCCAACAAGGAGCTCTTTTAATTAACTTCTGATTGGTACATTATGGATGAATATTATGGGGTCCATGTTAGACCCCATGTTTCTTTCTTGTTCAGCGTAAAAATTCCTATAAGAATCCGTATTCAGATAATTTCGCTCACATAAAATCGGGTTTCCGACCACTCTGCGACGGTTTGTCTTCATCGATTATTATCACTGACTGATCGGTTTTCGAATACATCTGGATTTTGCAAGCATTATTTATTAGCATATTATATTATATAATTGTCAGCTGAACCAACGATCCGGTTAATCGATTATTTCATTGCATCCCTAGTAGTTTGAATGCGTCGACCGCAATTATTTTACGTGTTATTAATTAGTATTATTATTATTTATTAACTCGATGTCTCAACAACAATGCGCTATTCAAATCAGCTGGGGCGGTTAGAACATAGACCCGAAAGACTGCTGACGATTTTGATTTGCTCCAACTTTGAGCCCTTATTGTGAACGAACGGCTGGTCGTACATACCTCCTGGTGGTCTTGAAAATTTCTCAAAAAATAAACTCTATCTGAATGTGAACTGAAAACTAGACCGTTTCCATTTGAATTTTTTGACTTATGAAATAGGTATTCAAAATTTCAAAATTCGTTTTGAACCCCTCTTAATCACGCTCATGTTGGAATAAAAAAAATCCAGTCATGCAGCATGACTATATGAGCGAATTTTCGAAGACATAACTGGTTTTATGTAGAATGTCTCAATGTATCTCACGTATCTTCATCTTTAAATCTTTCTCCAGTTTAGGAACGGAATGGGATATCGCAATCCTGATTTCATCATCGTGTTCAGCGTAAAAAAACCCTTCTAAAGTGTGAGGTGCCACTTTCATTTTGGGAATTATGGGGAATCCCCCCCCCCCCCTCAAAAACACCGTTTTAAACATTATGGACGGAGAACAATAGCTTCATTTTGTTCGAAAATTCGCTAAAAGAACTTTGTACACCCTAGTTTCAAGGATCATCGTTGGTGTTGTGTAAACCTGTAAACCAAATTTTGTTATTACAAGTGTAACTGATATGAAACCGAGTGAATATTGCATCCATCCGCGACCCATGTTCAAAATTTCAAACCTCTATAGAGGTTCATCATCCAAATTTGATTGGTTAAAGCAAATAGTGTTAAATCAATTTTACAGACAAGAAACACGGTGAATAATGCACTGTAATCCATCCTTAACCCATGTATAAAATTTCAAGTCTCTAGCTCATCGGGAAGTTGAGTAAAACTTCAAGTCCAGGTTTTTGAACAAAAAGTTCCAAATTCGTTTTGAACCCCTTCCCCTTGACCTAGGGTTATGCAATTTTTCAAGGATCATCGTGGGTGTGGTCCGAACTTGTAAATCAAATTTTGTAACTTTTGCATACCGCAAACTGGGCCAAGTGCGTCTTTTTTTGATAAGTTTATTTATGACCGTTATATCTTTATCGAACGTTGTGTTGAAACCGATTTTATCGTGAAGTACACGTACCGGAGATGATATTCTGTGAGTTTCGTCACCGTACTCCGTCGTATGTGTTCAAGGTTTTTTCGGAAAGAAGTGAAAAGCGTGATTTTGGTTTATTACCTTCGATAATGAACCATTGGAATCGACCAAAGAAAATTTTGTTGTTGTAAATTTTGGGGTAAAATTATATATTTTTTTAGTAAAGAAATAATTATATTTTGCTTTAATATAATTTATTTTCTTGTTTGGAGTAATTTTTTTTAAAAATTCAAATTTGATTAATCAATTCACAGCAATTTTCAATTTCAATGCAACAGCGATGTAAGAAACTAAAATAAACTATATAGAAGACCCGTATTTTGAAGTGATTGTTCATTTTTACCTCTCCTCAACTAGTTCCAGTGGTTTTTTGACGATGTGATGGCAAATAGCTCAATTTACAGGATTTTTAACAAAAATGGCCTATTTCCACCACTGTGCGCCGTACGCGACACTTTGCCCAGTTAGCGTTGTGATAAAGTTACAAAATTTGGTTCAAGGGTTCGGACCACAGCCTCGATTTTTTTTCAGAACTCTAGGTCAATGGGAAAGGGTTTAAAACAAATTTTGAAATTTCAGGTCAAGTTCGAATAAAGTTTTTTTTTCATCTTGAGGTGATGAGATAGAGACCTGAAACTTGAAACATGGGTCAAAGATGGATGAATATGCAATATTCGATTGGATTGTTGTCTGCAAAATAGTTTATACAATAGCTATTTATTTAAACCAATTAAATTTGGACGATGATCTAGAGACTTGATATTTTAAACATGGGTCGAGGATGGATGACAATGGAATGTTTGGACCACACCCACGAAGATCCTTGACACCTTTCATAGCCCTACGTAGAGGGAAAGGGGTTCAAAACAAGTTTCGAAATTTCAGTTTAAGTTTGAACAAAGTTTTTTCCGCAGCTTTGTACCACCAGCCGTTTGTACACAATGAGGGGTCAAAATTTGAGCAGATCAAAAGTCGTCAACATGAAGTTGAATCATGCAGCACCCTGCCGGGTCAATTTTTATACTCGCCTGGCTGATTTGAGCAGCACATTGTTGTTGATACATTGAGTTAATGAAGAATAATTATCAGTAATAATTAATAATAGTTAATATCAATTTATAATAATAATTATAATCAATAATAATTCTAAATAATTTGAGTCATTAATTAATTATTGCCAAAGTAGATAGGTGGAAATAGAAACCCCAGAATCATATTGGTACAAATTGTTTGTAATTAATTGATCATCTCTATAAACGTTCATCTGAATTATACGGCAGGGTTATTTGCACAAAGAAACTAATAACCTGTTGTGTCAAGAATTTGCAAATTTTTCAGTGATTCGAGTGACGTGTTGGGTGATGTTGAGGGATGTCGAGGGTCGGTCAAATTTTTATTTATTATCTAGGAATCGTTTGGCGTTGCGGTACCTTTTATTAATTTCGAGTTTAGGGGGGCTGTTTTTTATTCTATTGGCTTCGTTAGTGATAACATTTATGCATTGACTGCGTAAGGTGTTTTGTCGTTCTTGTGGAGTGCAATTTAAAATGAAATATTCTATGTCACATATCAATTTATCTATTGGAAGGTTATTGAAATTAGAAAATGTAAGACAAAACTTTGGTCCTAACGATAGAAGACTAGATACTTCATATGGAATATCCATACTGGATATATTTACAAACCATTCCGCGTTTCCGATTATATCGAAAGTTTGTGTATCATAAATGCGGTTGAATTTTTCTATCTGTACATTTCTAATATTACGGTGAAAGTTGTCGTAGGTCTCTTTGAAACGAGATGTAATTGACGACAGTAAAGGTTGGGGAAGATGCTGTGAGGCAGCTTGTATACAGGTTTCTATTGTAGTTGATAAACGTCTGACAGCGATTTCAGCTGATTTTATATGTACATTCAGAATAGTCATTTTAAATCTACGTATTGCCCTATTGATGTCCCTTGGGAACTCATTTAAACTAAAGTTAAACTTAATGTTATCATCAATAAACGAAGGGAACAAGCCGTTGCTGCGACATCTGAGAAGGAAAATCCGTCTATTTTCCTGTGAGGCCAGTTTTTGAAGTGCCGATTTCCATTTGTTTAAAATTGTACTCGATGTCGTGCCGTACTGCTGTTCGATGAAACCGAAGAAATTGGGGATCTGAGATGGATCCATTGTTGCTACCTCTGCCATAATGAGTGTGGTGGTTTAGGTTGACCGTCAGTAAGAATGATGTTGAGGGATGTCGAGGGTCGGTCAAACCGTTTGACCGACCCTCGACATCCCTCAACATCATTCTTACTGACGGTCAACCTAAACCACCACACTGACGTGTTGGGGGGGGGGGGGGGGGAGCTGGTTGGGGGGGGGGGGGATTACACATGAATTCCAAAAATGAAACAGTCTGACAAGTGACACTTCATTTTGAAGATTGTTTGGCGCTGAACACGGCGGTGAAGTGAGAATTGCGATACCATATTCCGTTCTCAAACTGGATCACTTTGAAGAAGAAGAAACGTTGTTGATACTTGAGATGTTCTTCATGTTTAGTCTGCTCTTATCTGATAACGGAATGAGATATCGCAATTCCGACTTCATCATCGTGTTCAGCGTTGTAAAATCTATAAACGGAGGGAATGATTGGCAAAAAAATTGAGACAATATTTTTTAATTTAGCCAGTAAAATGGAAACATCTTACAATAAACAAGTTTTTTCTTCAAAAATTCGCTCTTATAGTCATGCTGCGTGACTGTGGATTTTTCAATTTATGCTTGGGACAAGCAAGAGGCCACTTTTCGTTGAATCACCCATACACACTAGGTTGGGTGTTGAATCAAAAGTTCGCGTATATGGGTACATGCTAAATGACTGGAACTTATTCTTTATTCCTATCTTTTCTCAATAAGCATCTATTTTTTTTGTGAACCTTCACCCACATAATCATGTGGTTTTCACCGGCGGCTATGACGAGTTATGAATGCCCATGAGGGTTAACCAATGCAACTTCCTCGATAGACTGGACCTGCACCTACATGTAGGAGTGGTCAGATGGAAGGGAGGAGGTGGTATGTAATAATCTCAATTACTTATTCGTGGAGTAGGAGAAGGAAATTCGGAGTGGTAGGAAGGCGAGGTCGGGTCCGTCGGGTCCGTCGGGTTTCCTTCCTTCCTATTTCCCTACTCCCGAGAAGATGATTGTCCTAGGACCACATCTACCCCACTAGGTGAACCGCGTTGAACCACCGCGAGGAGCGCTACTCGCCCAACTTAGGCCCTCCGGGCGAACTTATCGCGGACTGACCTTGGCCAACCTTACTTCTCTCCAGCCTCAAACCACTCACTTCTCAGTTACACTCACACACGGACATACCTCCACCGGTCCGCCAATATTCCCACGGACATCGCTGGTAAGTGTTCCCGGGATTTTTCAAACTTGACTCCTTTGCATGCTTCATCATTTCTACCGCCAGAACTCCTATTCTACCCCTGGGAGGGCAGTGGATATTTCTAGGTACCAGCCATGTTTCCACAAAATCTGTTGATTTGATTCAAGTAAACTGATACTCACTAATAAAAACGTTATTACTTGCTAAATAACTTCACGGATCTAGGTAGATCTAGACATTGAGAGGTATATTTGGCGAAAAAGATGTCTTGATTCTGTATTGAGAGTTACATAAGCTCAGTGAATGTTTTGAACAATATTATTTCAATCTTTTACGTTCAATAAGAATTCAATTCACCCGATAGCAAAGAGTAAACTTCTATTTTCTCACAATTTGGTCTTATGAAAACGTCGAATTTGAGTATAGTCGTGTTTTTTTCTATCAAAGTTCAACTAAAACTTGAAATGTTCTCAACATTCATTCTTTTCATTCTATCCAATTTGACATTCAATTATTTTAAAAAGGTGTATTCCTACCTATACCTACCAATCTATACCTCATCTGAAGTTATTCTACCATCAATCTATTACGTTTTTACGAGGTTTTTCGCTTTATCATATATTACATTAGATCGGAATGATGAAATGTAGCGACGGAAATACAATGATATTACAAATACGACGTTACAAATCGTGGGGGTCACGTATGCCTTTGCCGGCTTCAAACCGCTCTCATATAGTCGGCATGCTCCGAGCAGACTGCCATTATTTATTGATGGCAAATTCCTCGAAAATCTCAATTTGCCGAACGAGTATTTCATTAAAAAGTGAATAAGTGCTGACAAAGTTTCTCATTCACGACCCAATACTTTTTAAAATATAACTTAAAATTCGATGGCAAGAGTTGACGAATCACAGATCGATGGAGAACCCTGGTTCACCTCTTCCCATTCAGGTGACATGAGGTCCAAATTTTAATTGAAAGAGAGAATGTTTGAATTATTCTGCTGAAAAATTTGCTTCTTGATGCTAAGGTACGTTTTCCTGTGGACGGCCACATATATTTTTCTGAATCGCCTCGAGATGAACAGTCAGCAGAAACAGTATTACGTGATTGGTGAAGGCGGTAAACCCTCTTCGAGCTTTCATATCAATTGCCAAGGATTTGATGTCTCGGTGGTCCTTTGTCCCAAGCCGCTCCGCATTGCTATTCATATCACCCGATCATTTAGATAATGAAAGTCACCTAAACTAAAAGTTATCTGCAACTCATCAATTATTCTCCTTCCCTTATCAGTCCAATAACTTGGCGTCAGTTTTTGCAGTCTACCCCGAAAACCCTCAATACGAAGATTCTTGCAAATCTTTATCTGTACACTGTAATTTTATTTTATAACACACACACAAAAAGTTGAGTTAGCAATAATTAATTGATAATGAATTACTATTCCCCTACTTACTATTACTAATGAATTACTATTTATATGAGATTATTATTATTATTTTCTTCACTACCTTAAGCTCTAAGTGATTACGTAATGCTGATAATGCTATCTGCATATCTTTCCGAAGTTTATTATTCGGTGCATGAAATCACCCATCAAACTTTTCATTAATCTATGATCGGCCGACTTGGAGTCTACATACTTCAGAGCAACATACTTCATTATTCAAACACTTAGCTGCTGCGGTTTATTAGTTTACTTAGATAATATCTAAGAGTACACATTATGTACTCCTATGTTTGGGTTTATACTGATTTTGCGTGTCGTGGCTGAATAGCAATCGGATTCTGCAATTCATCATTCTGTAAGTTGGGTCATTTTTGGTATTCTGTAAGAGCTAATGTTTTCCCGATTCTTTGAAATCCAAGCGTACCAATATAAATTTTTCAATTTTAAATCTCAATATGTGTATCATAAACTGTATCTCCAGCTGCTTGCCGAGCAAGATATAAGTTTAGTCTTTGACGGAATCCCAACAACTCAACAATTACAGTTCCAATATCATATCTATCAACTTAATAAATACTCATATTTTCACCCATTGGGATGCTCAGACGATCTTTTACTTGTGTTACGAACTGGTTTATTACTCAAGCGTTACAACACCAACCTACCAATAAACCTACCTATAAATACTAATGCTAGTTGAACACTGCTCGTCTTCTCCCTCGAACTACATATGCAGGATAATTCGTGGACCACTTCCCCTTTGAATGTCCCAATTGGAAATTCTTATCCGCCTTCATTTCAAACGGGTTCACTGTCATCAACACTACGATACTGGTTTTGTAAGATCCACTTCTCATATTTCAACATTCCCAAATTATTAATCGGATAGCTTTAAGACTAGCGAGTACACCACTATAAGCGACCGTTTTGATATTTGAAAAGTTACAGTGCAGTAAACATAAAATGTTCAATAGCTACAATTTTCACTGTTTCAATTTATGAGGTTATACATTCGCACGGATGGTGCCAGCGAATCTGCGTGATCAAGTCCTCCAATCGACATTATCTGAAGTGATGATGAAGTAACTCTGGATTTTAGATATTTTTTTCTGAAAAGTTTCGTGTCACCTTTGTCAGATCGCATCAGGATTTCCATTGAAACGATAAAAAGGGAATCCATCACAGGAGTGCTGACGTCTTAACTCCAAGATTCCAGGGCACATGTGTTTTTTACGCACGACACACTACTATCAGCTGCAGCTTCCCAATTTTGCTGGAAAGATGAGAGGATATTCCTTCCAACCTATACTTCTAGAAGCGGAAAACAAGCTTGTGGACCTCAGATATCAAACGGCAGCATCGGTTCAATAACAACACTAACGTTGTTATCAACGGCTAAGTTAAATCGGCAGAGTGCTAAACCACAGTTATGATCAACTAACTGCGCTCATAAATGCAGCAGGACGCTTAACATCCACATCCACATCCATAATGTAGCACCAGTGAACAATGAACAACAACTTTGAGTCACCATTGTTCTCTCCTGCAAAATAATCATCTAGTTCAATACCTTCCGCTTCATTTTCTCACATTCTTGGTCCATCAATGATGAATCAAGAAACAAAGACTACTTTTTAGAGGAAATGGTGTAGCGAATTTGATGAACTTCAATCCAATTTTGATGATTGCATACTTATTGCATTCTGCTCAAGTTAAAGCAAACTGACCTCTGAATCTGAACAATGTTCAACATGAGTGTGCTCATGGCCATTCACGTCGAAACAGACTTCCGACGATTGCGCGTGCACAAATTCCTACTTCACTCTTCCCCACTCTAAATGGTAGTAAAATCCACTAATGTTGTTTTGACATTTCTATATTGTAAATTAAACATTACACGGCTTTCCCAATCAATAGACCAGACACGGCAACAGTCCTCCGATCAATAGACCAGTAACCAAGTTGTTTTCAGTTAAAGGCATGAAAAAGTTATATTAACGCTACGTGCTCCAAAACACACTATAGTAACATGACCATCTTTATTTCCTGTAGGCCTCGTCAAAGCGCAATGAGTATGTTGAATGGTTATGAGAAGATTCAACATTTCCACTTGAGATTTCCTGTTCGAAGCCATACTTTGGTCTATAGAGACCAAGGAATGGTGACGTTCTTCTTGCAAAGGCCAGATCGCGCAAAACCAGAAACTGCCGTTCGGGCGCCGCCTGGGTCAACGGAACCAGCTGATGAGCGGGTCTCGTGGTGTGTGGGTGCGTAGGGGGTTGCCGACCATGTCCTTTATATTTTCATACACCATAGAGAAAGGCATAGAGGAGGGACGGGACCGGTGCTGGTTCTTGCGGAGAAGTTGTTTGTCAACATCTCCGTAGCCGGTCGCCGGTTTACGTCATGGCGAAGGACTTGCGAGCCTAAAACCGTTTCTCTCATCCCAACCTAGATCAGGATCCAGTCGCAAGGAGCTAATAAATTTAAATGAAATGAAATAGGCATGAGGAAGTTGATTATTAAACGGTTCTAATTATATAATTGCATAAGATAACGCTGAAGTTACAAGATCCTATCTGGTGCACCTCGGGCAATACCGACACGTCGTGACATCAAGTTCTGTCGATTTCTGCTACGTTTTTCAAGCCTTCGTCGAACACCTGGTCAACCCCTTCACAGACTTCTTTCATTCGCACAATGAAAGCAGGTACAATTATTACCATCAACGTCCCAGTGTTGCTACATGTTCACCACGATCATAATTATGTTTAAATGCTTCATTTTCAACTTCAAGTATGTTTAATCCCATTCTACCAGTCAACCTCCAACTTGGAAATATAAATAATTGACTCCAACGTGTGCTTCAGACAAAAATTCCATCCAACCCCTACGTCCTTCTCCTTGTTAAAATCGATATATTCGTGGTGGTTCTGGTGATTAGACGGTACCTACTCGTCATAACATGGTTTTGCCTCAAATTGTGTCTCCATTTCACAGGAACAACTGGTTATTGTTGAGAACATAGATCGTGAAAATCGATACTATGGTCCGCCAAGGATGCGAAACTCTTTTTAGGGGTGGATCGTATCGTTTTGCATCATTTAAATTTCCACTCGCGTTTTGCGTTTCAGATTTTACCAAATATGACTTCCTCCCGCATAATTCCATTCAAAATTGAACTACAACTTTTGTCCCCGAAAGCGTAAAAGAATTTTCCCTAATACGTTCATGATAACAAATCACCACTTTGTATTCATACAACCTCATCCAGTGTATCTAGATCAGATGTAGCAATAATTTGGTCCAATATTCTTTCTGAGATTTTCTGTTATGAGCGGTTAAAATTCTAAATCAGGTCAACTTTGAGCTCACGATCATACAAAGGCTGCGGATGGTCTTATAAAATTCTAAAATATAAAATCTATCTAAACGTGAACTAAAAACTATACCGTTCCATCAGAATTATTCGAGATATGAATATTTTCCAAAATTTCAAAATTCGTTTTGAACCCCTACCCATTGACCTAGGGTTATGCAACGTTTCTAGGATCATTGTGGAGTTGGTTCGAATTAAATTTTATCTTGAAACGTAAACCAACAAATTTTGAGGGGGGGGGGGGGGGGAGAGAGAGAGAGAAAATGTCGATTCCAATGGTTCATTATCGAACATAATAAACCAAAATCCGTTCGTGCGCCGTCCGCGGCTCTTTGCTAAGTTTGGTTTACTGGTTCAGACCAAACCCACAATGAGCCTTGAAACGTTTCATAACCCTAGGTCAAGAGGCGGTGTTCAAAATGAATTTTGAAATTTGAAGAATTCATAACTCGACAAATTCAATGGAATGGTATGGTTTTTAGTTCATATTTAAATAGAGTTTAATTTTTTGAAAAATTTACAATCATCCGGAGGTTTGTACGACCGTTTGTTCACAATGAGGGCTGAAAGTTGAAGCAGATCAAAAGTCGTCAACATGAGGGTGAATCATGCAGCAGCCTGTTCAGTCAACGTTCATTCTGGTCCACCTGGTTTGAACTGCACATAGTTTTCAGATATCGAGTTAATAAATAATAATAATTATTAATAATTACTAATAATCATAAATAATATTTTACACTACTTACTTCATACTACCTGATTATTAATAATTAATTATTATTCATAAGCTACCATTTACTGATCTAGACAGATAGGTGATCTGCACGAAGAAGATAATAAACCGTTGTGTCAAGAATTTGCATTTTTTTTTTTTAGTTTCTCGATTGTACCGCGAGTATTGTTTAACTACAAACTATGTTTGAACTAATTCCTGTTTGAGTATCGTCCTGTGCGCATTCAGCCTGACAACGAGGAAAAATATGTAGAGTGAATCGCTAAATATGACTATTCCCATAAATGGTCCACACTTGTCAACCCTGACCGAGCAAACCCGGTCGGATCTGGGCAGGGGGCCACTCGATACTTGTAATTCAGCTGCTCTGTGTAGACGCGTTTCTAACTCTGGGAGGTTCACCGCACTCACCACGATCTAATTTTTCAGAAAGCACCGTGCAATATCGAATTTTGCGGGACGCAGACCGGTTCAGCATTTCCAGTTCTACTGGTGTACAATTAGGTCCATTGTATTTTTTATCGAATTTTGATGGATGTTCATAGGTTAAGAATTCGAAATCACCACAATTCCATGTAGAAATGTATAGGTACTTATATGACGTCTAATTAAAAAAACGTGAGTACCCCAAGCAACACACGACTTTAACCTGGTTTGTTGAATTGAGTATCGTCAAGATGGGTTGGGGTTAACCGAAGTTTTTCCACCCTCGTTTGAGATGAAAGTTTTTCTGAATTCGGGTTGGGGGCGTATCACCTATAATTAAGAGTTGTTAAAGTACGAGTATATGTTTTTCGAGAGTATTTTAAGGTAATTATACAAATAGGAAATTCGCCAAGGTTATGCTCGGCAAGGATCCTGGCTAAAAGTTCTTCTTGCGTTTTTCAACTCCAGAATGAATGATTGTACTGCTTGACGTAGGTACCAACGTAAAATGACATCAGCACTCCATACCCTTACCTAATCGCCGGAGAGACAGTCTTCAGCAATCAGGGGTTCTTCTTCCTATTCTATTCCAAAGGCCCGTCTGATGTTCTAATTATTCAAAGAAAACATGAAGTATCAACATTGCCGATAAGGTTTCCGAATGAGATAGTGGTGTAGATTGCTCTAATGAGTTTCAAACGACGTGACGCTTCCCTCGTCTGCTGACCAAGTACCATGAGATATTAAAAACCCGCCGGTTGATTGGTCGTTTTCAATTTTAATTCGTATTTAATGAATTGATGAAATGCTCAACGGCTCTCAAAAGATCCAACTCAATGCCACAGCTCCTACACCGTCAAAATTGAAATCCCTATACACTGTGGTTATACGTAAGTCCTATTCTTTAGTCATGTTCCTCAACTAAAAAACAGACGATTCAGTCAATTATGGCGTTATTGCTTGCAGCATCGAAAAGTATACAGAAAGTTCTGAGGGCCCAGCGAGTAGACCTTCTTAAATTTGTGTATCAACACTCATTTGGGAGATCATTTCTAGTAGAACCAACAAACAAATTTCAGATTTTCTGCGATTTGTCTATCCAAACAACCACAATTTGACCCATTTCGGTTTATTATCTTCAATAATGAACCATTGGAATCGAACAAGGAAACATTTTGTTGGTTCTGAAAATTCGTTGGTTTACATTTCAAGATATAAGTACGTAGATTCAGAAGTACCTAACATTTTCATTATTTTTCTCTTATTGTCTTCTTTTAAAAAAGTCGGGCAACAACAGACGCAATAACCTGCATTATCATGATTAGTCGCACCCGATAAATCTACATCAACTCAATAAAATGGAAAAGAACCGATTTGGATCGTTCAGGAAATGTTCTTCTATTCTTTCTTATAAATGATATGTAATTGGGCTCAACTATAAAGATTAATCTGTTTCAGTCCTCCAAACCCTTATTCAACCGCCACGCCCAATATAATATATTCACACCCATTAGTCACTGTATACAACAAACTATAACAAACAACAACCATCTCCTGTAAACTATTTTAATATTTTCCATAATATTATAATAATAGGAAAAAGGGTTCCTAGTTCAAAACAATAATGTTTCGAACTCCATTAATTCTATACACTGCGAGTTAATGGAGTTCTCATCATCCACCTGTTGGCCGGGAGATGAGAAGGTACGACCGGCCTACGGAGTTCTATATACGAGAATACCGCTCTGCCCGAAGAGAATCTTAATTACCCCCGCGCTCTGAGGTGGCCGGTAGCGAAGGATACGAGTCAATTGATTGCACCTATTCATCTTCTTCCTAACATAGGGCTTGGGGACCTTTGTTCTTCTCATAAGGAAGGACGAAACCACTTTTCTTCTTTCACGCAGCTCCGTGCTTGTACGCTTGATGAGCCTACGCCCAGGCCTCGCAATTATAGAGCAGCGAGGTTCGGGGTACTAGGCGAATTTAGTAGATACTAGGTAGGTATCTCTTCACCTATATAATATATATATTATTATCAATCAGCAACATGAACCATTCAAAAGGTGGAACAATAGGGTTTGCATAGCCTTGTATAATGTAATTATAAAATTATTAACGACAATTAAACAATGTTGACTCCATACGAAATTTGCCAATGAAATGTATACAAATCGACCATTCAAACAAAACAAATGTCAAAGTAGCAGTTGATCTAACCTTGAAGTCCGTATTTTTGGTGTGGATGCATCCATAAATACCCAATCGCCCTAAGAGTCCATAATAATATTATAGCAAACAACGCGAACGAAACCTAGTAAACTGTCTGAATTACAGATCAAAATTAGTTTGAAGTACAATTATAATTGTACTTCAAACTAGTTTTGATCTGTAATTGAATAATTGAATAATAATTAATTGAATACTAATTAATTGAATTGAATAATAATTATTAGATTAAAAACAATCCGTACGCCTCGAGAGTGAACAAAAAATGGAAAGGCCACAAAAAATCTGCTCTACTGAAAAATTGATCAAGTATCGTATGTTATTACGAATCATCAGGAGCGCTAAGTAGGTACCTTTGATGAGATATGATATGATATGATTGATATGATGTAATTGACATAATGAAAATGCAATAAAGCTTCTTCATGGCTTTGGCTTCTTGCTAATGCCAAGTGAAGGAAAAAAGAGGAACCTTTGATCAAATGTTGTTGTTGTTACGAGTACATGACGTAGATTTTCTGGGATAGTGGTGTCGCGTTTGCAGCTAACAATGTTCCGCCTCGTTGATTTCATCGGAGAAATTCCTCATTATTCTCCGAGTAGTACAGATCGGCTGGATTTGGATTTGTTGTCGCCTTATACCATCCCTAGCTACCAAGTTGGGTTGTTAATTTCCATTTCTGTCACAGCGGGATAGGCATTACTGAACACAAAGAGTAGGTTCATCGCCTATCAATGCCGGAGTTGGAGTAGCCATTTTCGGTTACCGCCAGTGTAATTGCGGCATATTGATTTACAAATAGGATCAGCTGCTTTGGCTCGCATCATGCGAACTTCACGTCAGTGGTAATTTGAACGTCACTGTCGCTGCTGAAAGACGTTTTCAATAGTTGAGTCTCTAATTCCATTTACTAAAACGGTTGAATACGAGTTTCAATTTCGCACCTCAAAAGCGGTTGGTTACTGAGTCAGAGTTAGTAAATCGTATTTTAGAGTCCCAACCGCCTCAAACAAGAAGTTTCATAACCTCCCATGATCTCATGAAAAAATGATCTAAAGCAGTAGGTAAGTGTAACAAAGCTCGGAGTAGCTGAGACGAGGAAGTAATGAACTGACAAAGCCCACCTTGACAGCGTATTTAAATACAATGGGGATTCGGGCTTACAACCCGGCAGTATAACGCATAAGTAGGTATAAACCCCCAAAAAACACTCCGTGTATAAATCAAAGTTCTGCACAAAAAATCTGTCTTGGCAATCGACAGGCTAAGTTCGTAGATGAGCAGAATCGGGTTACTCTAAGGGGGGGTTTTAGGAGGGAAAAATTCCTCATAAATTCCCAAAATGAAATACTGTAATGAAATGTTGAGTTATTCACCTCATGATTCTCGCATTTGCACCAAGTTTTTATTTACTCAAACTTATTACCAATTCCAGGGAACGTTGCTGAGTAATCATGCCATTGATGGCGCGACCAGAGGCAACAGTCATGAGTATATTTTGATTAAAATGATCACCGATTTATCTGCCAAAATTATATGCTACCACCAAGCTAAGCAAAGGACCATTGAGGCAACCGCACCTAAAAACCCTTAAATAATGAACCAATGGAATCGACCAAAGACAAAATTTTTATCCCCCCTTAAAAATCGAAGGTTTACGTTTCAAGATGTAGATTCAGAAAATCAAATAAAAAAACTCTGCAAATCCTTGACACAACGGTTTATTATTATCATTGTGCAGATTGCCCTTCTGTCTAGATCACTAAATAGAGTTTATTTTTTAGAATTTTTTCAAGACCATCCTCGGCTTTGTACGACCAGCCGTTCGATCACAGTGAGGGCTCAAAGTAGGAGCAGATCAATAGTAGTTAACATGAGGGTGAATTGTGAGGCAGCCTGTCAGGTCTATGTTCATACTGGCCCAGTTGATTCGAACAGCTCATGATTTTCAGATATCGAAATTAATGTTTTTTGAATCCGGGGGTGCCTCGCAGGAGAGTGGGGGCTCTGGATATTCCGATTATAATCTAAAGGTTCAAATGAAAGCTGTTGAGAGGAGATTTGAAAAATTAATGTTTTTTCCACCCAATCTATCATTTAGTGATCTAGACAGAAGGGTGATCTGCACAAAGATGATAATAAACCCTTGTGTCAAGAATTTGCAGAGTTCTTTCTCTTAATGTTGTCTTCAATTAAACTCAAATACCTACAATGAGGAAAAGTATTGTTTCAAGGCAGACGTATTATCTCACCACGTTCGGAAGATTCTATTTACAAAACAGGTTGCATGTGTATGGTGTTTTTAACTGTAAACCAATTGAAATTGAAAATAATTTCATTATTATATTCAGAAAATGAAAGATCGAAAAACATTATTGATCAAAAAACATTGTTTATTCAATAAAACTGATCATTGTATTGACAATTATAAAGCAAAATATCTACCCATTCTAAAATATCTACATCCACTCTTACAAAAAAAGAGCATATCTACGATTGAGTCCTTGGTCAACAGTCTGGCTTCTACAAATAGGATGTCACCGAATTCATTGCAGTGTGGAGAGAAAAGGGGTCATCACACTGACCAAACGCATATAATATACAAGATATTATCTCCTCACATTATTGTGAGTGTATTGGTTTGGGAACTGTTGCATCAACAACATCTCATTTATAAAATCTTCGATCGTTGTAACGTATTTTGGGTTCTCCGCAAATTTTTCTCCTATTTATACTAATTATTCGAAAATGCCTCTCTGTACAAGTAAAATAATCGAGCATACTTTATTACATCATCGAGTATAATATACATATTATATATATTGAATGAAATTTCTGATTATATACACAAACCGATTGGAATCTCAATTTGGCCAAGTTTGAACCACCTTCCACTATTCATGGACCACAATCTGGGAACAACAAGGCCTGAAATCCCGAGGGTTATTGCCACAACATATTATCGCGCCCATCACATTCACCCTTATTGTGAACTACGAGATTCCTTGATCATTCTATTTATATCCCATTTGGGGCTAAGGGACCAATCGAATTACGCTAATCAGATCATAGGCGGTCTGTATTATTTTCACGGCGGTTCTTCTTGGTGTGAATTTAATTGCTCAAAATTGTGCTGTTAATTGATCCCCCGCAATTTGTCATCTGGTAAAGTACATGGAGGACTGCAGAGCGAACGTTTGTAGACAGATGGAAGAGAAGCTTCATTAAGGTGGAATCACGATAGGTTTAAATAAGTTTGTAATTCGGATATCACGAGTATTCATGAGCTCTATTAAAGCGCAACAGAACTTGCAATATGTGAATCTTACAACAAACCTATTGTGCTCCATTTGATACGTGATCGGTTTCAGATCTTCAACCTTGATGAATTGACTCGTTCTCATTGTTCTTTTGCATCACAACTCGTCGAATGAACGAAAACAACTACAACATCATTGATTTACAAAGAAAGGTTGATAAATACATTCATGGGATCTGACCGAAGATTCTATTCCTACAAAACTGGAAGAAGGGATTCTGAAGAATCACCAAGAATGTACCTTACGAATAACAACGTTAGCTGCTGAATGCTCATCTGGATGTGTATTGGGAAACCCTTATGAGGGTTTGGTGATATATATCCGTTTACTGCGTTTATTGTCTTACTTACTTGACTGTTGTTTTCCATTTAGATGGACCTACATACAAGTCCTGGAATTGTTACGTTGTCTCTAGAATATGAATGGCACCCTAAATGGAAAAATAGTTTCTCCAACTAAAATGTTAGCTAAGATTATAATATAATAATCTAGGAACGCGGTAGCGTTCCGCCCCGCCAAGCAAAGAAGTTGAGAAAACGAACGGTGCCGAGTGTATGTTTACCGGACGTCACGAAACGCGTTTTCGAGGTATCCATATCTCGGCTCCTATTTGACCGATCAACTTGAAAATTAGTGTGGGTCTTCTTTGAGTGTATATTAGAAAGCCCTGAAAGTTTCAAATCGATAGGTCTGAAGGGAGCCGAGCTACATAACTTCAAAAACCCGGTTTTTCGGCCTTAGATTGTTCTTCTCCTTCTCCTTCTCCTTCTTCTTCTTCTTCTTCTTCTTCTCCTTGTTCAGACAGGCAAGGCTGGAGCCTCTCCACGTTCACCGATTGACTTGCAGTTTTGCACAGAGCTTCATTTAACCTTGAGACAGAGCCTTATGTAAGATTTAACCCATTATCTCAACCCAAAAAGTTTTAAAAACAAAAAAACAGAAACCTTGGGAAAATTCTGTCCACTTTGACGAGTCTACAGCCTGGGTAAAAGGACCAATCGACTTGAATTTTTTTACATATCTTCTTTATAGCATGGCTCAGTGTCATTTGAACGAAATAAGCAATTATCTCAACCCAAAAAAAAATTAGGGACAAAAAACTGAAATTTAGGGTAATTTAGGCTAATTATGGCCATATCTCGACTCCTAGTAGACCGATCAACTTGAAATTTGGTATGGATCTTGTTGGTGTGGATTATAGAAAGCCCTGAAAGTTTCAAGTCGCTAGGTCTAAAGGGAGCCGAGTTATATAACTTCAAAAACCAATTACCATGTTTTTCTACTTTTTTCAGTCGGTCAAGGCTACAGCCTCTCCACCTTCGCCGATTGACTTGAAATTTTGCACGGAGCTTCGTTTCAAGTGTAGCAAGTGCCTTTTGAAAGATTCAAGTCGATATCTTTAAAGGGAGCCGAGTTATATAACTTCAAAAACCCGGTTTTTCACCCTTACCTGTTCTTCTTCTCCTTAATCAGTTAGGCATTTCCACCTTCACGGATTGACTTGAAATTTTGCACAGAGCTTCGTTTCAACATCAGACAGTGCCTTTTGAAAGGTCACCCCGCCTCGCAAATATCATTCTTCAGAGGCCGGAAAAAGTTATGATATCCACTTTCCCCGCCCGCCCTTTTCCTCATTAAGGAGCTAAGTATAATGAAAAGGTTAACCACTTCACAAGCACCGTACCCCTTTCGAAAGCTCCCCTTGGCGCTATTGCGAGACGTTTTTTTTTACTTCCACAAGCAACTAATACTTGTATAAAACGTTAACCACCATCAAGTATTAGTTGCTTGTGGAAGTAATAAAACCGTCTCGCAATAGCGCCAAGGGGAGATTTCGAAAGGGGTACGGTGCTTGTGAAGTGGTTAAGCTTTTCATTATACTTAGCTCCTTAATGAGGAAAAGGGCGGGCGGGGAAAGTGGATATCATAACTTTTTCCGGCCTCTGAAGAATGATATTTGCGAGGCGGGGTGATTTTTACACGGAGTGTTTTTTGGGGGGATCATATTATGCGGCTAGAATGGTTAGGAAAGCAGAGCGGACAATGTTTCGACAGGGACCGTTTTGCTTGAATTTCATTTGCTTCATTGGAGGGGTTTTTTTCCTGTGTTCAGTAGTCCTCAATTGCGCGTCGTGATCTATTTTCTACAGGGAAACCCGAGATTTTAAACGCAATGAGGCAGAACAAGATGAACACATTTATTCAAACTTATGTAGATTTTATGTACATTTTCTGAACTTATTTATATTCCAATTGGTTGCAAACTTGTACACGTTATTCTTAACATATTGACTAACTACAAAGAAAGAAATAATCGCGAAACATCCCCTATGAACGACAGGGGAAAATATACAACATAGAAAAATAGTTATGAAAAATTATCACTACAATGATAATATTCGGAACAGTATGTGTATAATATACACCAATGTTGCCACATACTGTTTGGAATGATTACCTGTTTCACTAATAACACCCAATCGATTACCATCAAAATAAAATGAAAATCATTGAGCTAGAACTTTTCAGTTCGGAGAAAAAAGTACATGGAGTTGCGAAAACATGGTTTGTGGGAAATCGCGTTTTTCTGAAACTTTCTCTGTGGGAGCAACTGCGCTTTCCTGCAACTTACGGGGCTTCCATGATTCCCTTCCACCTAAATGCACATAAAGTGTCCACAAGGCATGAAATACGAATGTCTTTTGAAAATGAAGAAGAATAAGATTGTCACCAAGTCAACATACATTAGTTTTTTGATTATCGCCTTCCAAGCTTTCAAGTTATCTCTCACTTTTTTTTAGTTCCGCTTTTTCTTTGATCTTTTAACGATGCCTCGATCAAAACGAATCTATAAAAAAGGTACATGGCTACAAAATAAAGCATTAGTTGGAGATAGATATAGATCCAGAAGCCCCAGAACGCCTAGTCCTCCTGCAAGAGAATCTTCTGTCAGCTCTAGCCCCAGCAGTTCTTCATCTATCAAAATGGATCAAAATATTGAGGCATATGATGATTTTGAATCAGAAGATATTTTCGATATCGTGAACTTTCGTGAACTTATGAACTTCTTGTGGAAAAAGTTAGAATGCATTGGGCATATTCAGATAAGGATGGGGTCGAAATTGAGAGCTCTGAAAGAGGGGCACCTAAACTTGAAGATGAAAAGGGTGTAGGTGGGTGAGGAAGACTCACAGACACAGCTATTGACAAACTGCAAATTTGTTATGGTCAGGCTATTAGGAGGAACACCCACTGTTTAGATGAAATGAGGAAAGCTGTGTGGGCTGCGTACTGCCATTTGATATCCATTCCCAGTCATGGCTTCTGCCCCAAGGGAGATGATTCTTGGTGTAAATACCAGAAAGCCACGAATAATAAATCATCGTACAAACACGCAGATCATTTTCACCTGCCATCTGTTATTTCTCACCCATTTTCAAAGACCTTCCTGACCCTGAATTGTTGAAGAAACTCCTTCCTGACACAGAACATGGCTGAGAGTCTCAACAACATAATCTGTAGCCGAATCCCAAAACGAGTATTGGTGTGTTCAATGCCGTTGCGACTTACAATGAAGGAAACATACGAGTTGTTTGATGTAGGATTTTAGAAAATATGGGTATGGACCCTGGAGTTGAATGTGTCAGTGGCATGAAAAAAGGTCGATATACAACGGTGGGAGGAAACAGAGAAGCCAGACAAAAGAGGAACAGTGCGTGGAAGTCACTGGAGGAGCAATAAGCAGAGACGGAGGATCAGCCAGCTTACGCGTCCGGCGCACACTAATTTTGATAATTTTTTCCTAACATTTCAAAGGTACTTTGTTCTTACTCGTATTCAAATATACCAACATTTTCAGCAGGATCTGTATTTTATTTATTTTTATTATTTTTTTTTTTTTAGTGCAAAGAAACGACAGTCAATTTTTTTTTAAATCGCCCTACAGGTCCCCTTGAGAAACATCGAGCAGCGCAATAAGTTGCAGACATGCGAGGGTCTCACCCCATTGGAGTTTTCAGGCTTTTCATCAACAGCGATTTGGCGACTCTGTTCATTTCCCAATCAAAGTATGCTACGCAACTTGAAATTGGCGACCACCCTCCTTTTCAAGTTTTGGGCATTGATATATTCTGGGTATCATTCACTATACGTGTGACATGTATTGGTCGCAGGATTCTGACACTCATAGAGGCCATGTCAAGAAATACTTTGAGAACCTTAAAAAGTTAGGTACCAACATTTTGCAAACAATAACGAGCTGGATGAGCGTGACCGATTCGCAAAGTTCAAACCCCTTTTCGCCCACCTGAATGTAAATGTTTGGCCAATCGGCGAGGAAATGGTTCCTTATTTTGGGCGTCATACGGCCAAGCAGTTCTTCGGAGGAATCATCAGAAGAGGAAGTCAATTCTGATTCAGACGAAGAACTCATTCAAAGCGGCCGCGGAAGGTGTGTGGTTGTCGACCGTCTCACATAATCAACGGCAAAGGACATCTAGGAACGCGGTAGCGTTCCGCCCCGCCAAGCAAAGAAGTTGAGAAAACGAACGCTGTCGAGTGTATGTTTACCGGACGTCACGAAACGCGTTTTCGAGGTATCCATATCTCGGCTCCTATTGGACCGATCAACTTGAAAATTAGTGTGGGTCTTCTTTGAGTGTATATTAGAAAGCCCTGAAAGTTTCAAATCGATAGGTCTAAAGGGAGCCGAGCTACATAACTTCAAAAACCCGGTTTTTCGGCCTTAGATTGTTCTTCTCCTTCTCCTTCTCCTTCTTCTCCTTCTTCTCCTTGTTCAGACAGGCAAGGCTGGAGCCTCTCCACGTTGACCGATTGACTTGAAATTTTGCACAGAGCTTCATTTAACCTTGAGACAGAGCCTTATATAAAATTTAACCCATTATCTCAACCCAAAAAACTTTTAGAAACAAAAAACCAGAAACTTTAGGAAAATTCTGTCCACTTTGACGAGTCTACAGCCTGGGTAAAAGGACCAATCGACTTGAATTTTTTTACATACCTTCTTTATAGCATGTCTCAGTGCCATTTGAACGAAATAACCCATTATCTCAACCAAAAAAAAAAAAATTAGGGACAAAAAACTAAAATTTAGGGTAATTTTGGCCATATCTCGGCTCCTAGTTGACCGATCAACTTGAAATTTGGTTTGGATCTTTTTGGTGTGGATAAGAGAAAGCCCTGAAAGTTTCAAGTCGCTAGGTCTGAAGGGAGCCGGGTTATATAACTTCAAAAACCAATTACCATGTTTTTCTACTTTTTTCAGTCGGTCAAGGCTACAGCCTCTCCACCTTCGCCGATTGACTTGAAATTTTGCACAGAGCTTCGTTTCAAGTGTAGCAAGTGCCTTTTGAAAGATTCAAGTCGATATCTTTAAAGGCAGCCGAGTTATATAACTTCAAAAACCCGGTTTTTCACCCTTACCTGTTCTTCTTCTCCTTAATCAGTTAGGCCTTTCCACCTTCACGGATTGACTTGAAATTTTGCACAGAGCTTCGTTTCAACATCAGCCAGTGCCTTTTGAAAGTTTAACCCATTATCTCAACCCAAAAAACTTTTAGAAACAAAAAACCTGAAATTTAGGCTAATTTTGGCAACTTTGACGAGTCTACAGCCTGGGTAAAAGGACCAATCGACTTGAAATTTCGCATAGACCTTCTTTATAACATGACCCACTTCAACAACAAAAAGATGTGATATCCCCCCAAAAAACACTCCGTGTAAAAATCACCCCGCCTCGCAAATATCATTCTTCAGAGGCCGGAAAAAGTTATGATATCCACTTTCCCCGCCCGCCCTTTTCCTCATTAAGGAGCTAAGTATAATGAAAAGCTTAACCACTTCACAAGCACCGTACCCCTTTCGAAATCTCCCCTTGGCGCTATTGCGAGACGGTTTTATTACTTCCACAAGCAACTAATACTTGTATAAAACGTTAACCACCATCAAGTATTAGTTGCTTGTGGAAGTAATAAAACCGTCTCGCAATAGCGCCAAGGGGAGATTTCGAAAGGGGTACGGTGCTTGTGAAGTGGTTAAGCTTTTCATTATACTTAGCTCCTTAATGAGGAAAAGGGCGGGCGGGGAAAGTGGATATCATAACTTTTTCCGGCCTCTGAAGAATGATATTTGCGAGGCGGGGTGATTTTTACACGGAGTGTTTTTTGGGGGGTCCTGTTTACTTGTAGGAGGAATATCTGGTTCACCTTCACCCCGAGTGTTTTCAAAAATTTCACACCTAGCGTTAGCGCAACATTACTTAAAACTTAGAGCACATTGTAATGGAATGTACAAAATATGCGGAGTCTAGAGATAGGTTATTTAGAAAATTATGTCGTATTTTGACCTCCCCGTTTAATTTTGAATGTATGTTGAAAGGAAATGTTCAGGTGTACAAGGAACTTTTTAATTTTCTCGAGGTAAATTGTATAAGGCTTTAATTTTTGTTTCCTGTTAAATTTATAAAGATAATTAAGTTAAATAATTAAGATGTATAATTTAGTTTAATTTATTTTATGGTACTTATGTGGCTGTATGTCTTGAACAATGCCAATAAAAAAAAAATAAAAAATACAAAAAAAAAATAAATAAATAAAAAAATACTTAAAAACAACAATTTTCGCCGTATTCTATCTTGCTCTCAATGGATGCCTATCAAACGTTTCTAATTTTAAAAAATAGATCTTTTATTTATCTCTTCCCTTGGCCGAAAATGCATAAGCGACTTTGGCCACTTATGAAGGGCCGGGACTAAAAATGTTTGGAGTCGCGACAATGTGAATTTTGAAATGGAATCATTGTACTTTTTGGTTCGAGTTCGAACCAAGTTAAGTTTCAAACCATTCTCACTACACACGATGAACGAATTTCCTGTCACACGATGAACGAATTTTTCGATCCAAGTTCTCTGTTATTGTGAACCTCGGCTGTTCATCTTATCAAGTTAATTCTGAAAATGTGATAAAAGAAATGTTTAGTACGATTTCTGAACTTGCTACAATTTCTGAACTTGATGATGGATGTTGCTAAAAAATATCATCCACCTATTTTGGATGTTCCAGCTGATCACGTAGCTCCATGTGTTGATATGAAGATGCTTTACTGATCGCCCACTTGCAAGTTTTTCTATATTAAATATAAACTAAAATTTTTAGTATACTAGCTGTCGGTCCCGTCGCTGACGGGCATAACTCGGGGTGTGTCCATCTACCTCTATTACCTGTCCCGGACGGGCAGAACTCGGGATGGATCCATCTGCCACTCTTTCCTGTCGCCGTTTCGGTCATACAGGCCTATGGTTTTGCCTACTTGCAGTTTGGATGCCCTAGTAGAGTACTTCAAGGAGCTGTATAATCCCCCCTGCGCTATTGAACTCATTCAATACGCGCAACCATGGGTGGAAGAGGGAATTCTGGATTGCCCTATAACATAGGATGAGGTTAAAGCTTTCCTATGCGGGGCTAAGAACTCCAGGGCTCCGGGTTTAGACAGAGTACCCTATGAGTTTTATAAAGGTTCCCCGGAGTGTCTGCTGAATCAACTAGTGTACGCATTTAATAGCATTTTTTTGAGAAGAGAAGTACCAGAGTGTTTCAGAAAGTCCATAGTTTTTCCTTTACATAAGAAGGGTCCTTCGGACGAGGCCTCGAGTTTCCGAGGGATTAGTTTCATGAACACCAATGCCAAAATTTTTATGGGAGTTTTACTGAAGCGGCTAGAAAATTGGGTGAAGGCAAACAATATCATGAGTGAGACTCAGGCGGGATTTCGAAAAGGCTATTCAACCGTTGATCACATTTTCACTTTGGCAAGCCTCGCGAGTATCAAAGTGAGTAGAAAAAGGGGTAAATTGTATGCGTTTTACGTTGACTTTTGCTCAGCTTTCGATAGGGTAGAGAGGTCAACTCTGATATATAGGCTATTTGAGTTGGGAGTATCAACTAAATTTGTGACCATGCTGGAAGCAATTTATGCTAGAACGGAAACTGCTGTGTGGACAAATGACAAATTATCTTCTTTTTTCGACGGTAGCATGGGTTTACGACAGGGGTGTTTACTTTCACCTCTGCTTTTCGCCCTATACTTGGATGACATAGATAGTAGTATGTGTGGTGGGGTATGTGTAGGACAGGTTGAGGTAAAGATACTTAAGTATGCAGATGATATTGTTCTGGTAGCTGACAGCTCGCGAGCATTGAAAAATATGATTATTAGATTGGAAGTATAGTGTCGGCGGAAAAATCTGGAGGTTAACCTGAATAAATCTAAAATAATGGTCTTCAAAAAGGGTGGGGGTGTGCACGCAAAGCACGAAAATTTCTGGCTGAATGGTAAGCCTATCGAAATAGTCAAGAAATATAAGTATCTCGGGGTCACCTTCACTCCGTCTCTTGATTGGAAAACTCATTTGTCAAATAAAAAAGCAACTGCGCAGTTTGGTCTTAATAGTGTCTGGAGGAATTTTATGGCAAGGGTTATTTCATTTGAAAACAAATGCAAAGTGTTTAACGCTACTTCACGGTGTGTGATCGGGTATGCTGCACAGAGATGGGGTTTTCGGAGGTACGAGGAAGTGGAGCGGCTTATTCGTTATTTTTTAAAAAGAGTTTGGAGCTTGCCAGAGTCCACTCCGACTTATATGATCCATCGTGAGTGTGCGATCAGTTCTCTATATATCAGTTTTCTTAATCTACACTTTGGCTACCTAAAACGAGTGAGTCGGATGGATTCTGGTAGGCTTCCGTTGCAGATGGCGAGGGAGTGTGTAAGGCTTGAGGCTTTTTGGTTCACGGGTTGGAAGCACTTGGCGGTGAAACATGGAATAATGTTGAATGGTTTCGAATTCTGCACCGCATCAGTTAATGAATTGGCAAATGTTTTGTTAAGAAAAGAAAAAGAGTCGGAAACCTATGAATGGGACAACGCGGCAACGAGTTCGAACAATCATTTGCTGTACAAATGCTTGGAAGCCCCATTTGTGATTACGCACAAGAAACTGAAACCGGCAGTAGCGAAATTAATCTTGAGAGTACGATGTGAGCAGCTGAATTTCAATTGTAAAATTTGGAATTGGGGTACCCAGGAAGCAATGTGCTCTATGTGCAACACGGGACAGAACGAGGATATATTCCACTTTCTTTGTAGATGCCCAATTTTGTGCGAATTTAGGCTAAAGTACTTTAATAAGTGTTTTTTTGATGGACCAGAAGTAGCGGAAATGATAAATGGATCCACTCAGGTGCTGTTGTTTTATAAATTTGTAAGGGACGCAAGAGCATATAGAAATTTTTTAGTGGGACAATTTAACTATTGATTAATACGTACCTAGTTATTTTTCGCACAACAACTTATATATATTTTGTAAATTGTTTTTGAAATGAAATGAAATGAAATGAAATGTTTTATTTGTATAAGCCTTCCGGCGTTACAAGGTAAATTGTTTTTGTAATGTGTATTTTCGTTGGATTTTGTAAATGTAAGATGTAGGTACCACTTTTCCTTTTTTCTTTTTCGTTCTTGGTGGCGAACTCGGATTCACGGCAAAATCTGCCAAATCCTTATTAGTTTAGAGGTGTCCTATTATTATGTTGTGAAGTCTCCATTTTCTTTCAATAAACACATTTTCTTCTTCTTCTTCTTCTTCTCTTTCCTGTCGCTTTACAGATTATACCTCTTACATGTCCCTTTACAAACCCTTATAGGTAATCATACATACCAAAAATAATATTCATCTGTCTCACGGGACGGAAGAATTTCAGATTTTTATATTTCGGCTTCCCTATAAACCTCCACCCCTATGCATCGGATCCTTCACCGATAACGGAAACATCTCAATACTGGAAATGGGTTCGACCCATTGAGCCGTCTTAGGGAATTTTAATTTTTTTTATTTCGGCTTCCCTATATACCCCCACCCATATGCATCGGATCCGGAAGTGAACCCCCCTACGTCCTGTGTCCTTCCCCGATCATGGAAACATTTAAGTACGGGAGAAGGGTTCGATCCATTGAGCCGTTTTTGCGTGATTGAAGGACAGACAGACAGACAGCCACTAAATTTAAAGTCGGCATGGTTCGACTCCATTTCACGCGAAACGAATAACTGTAGTGAAATTTTTCGAAAATACCCGAGGAACACGAAAATCGTCTCTAAATTTAGTTATATAGATTAATATTTCACACATTTATTTGGAATCAGTGATATGCGGTGCATATTCTTCTTCATAAACTTCCCTCCCCGACATCAACGAGAAACGGCCTCTATGAATGACCTCACACTGAAAGTTCACGATTGACGTCAAACGTTGAACTTTGGTTTCTTCCTCAGAAATAGAAATAAATACGGCGATAACAGTTAATTTGATATTCAAAGCGAAATTCGCAATGGAATAGCTAGACCGCTAATAACAGGTTTACAGGTTACCATACCGGTCGGATCTGTAGCGAGGTGAAACCGCAGTCACAGTAACAACAAAGATGGAACTTACCTGGGCGTTGTTGCACTCCTTGGACATCACGATATCGATAAATACAGTATGATATTTTTAATGTTTTCATTGTGGACCCTCACTCGCGTCTATAATTTGTGGAAAAAAATCTATTGAGTTGATCTATTGACTCGATCAAGAATACAACTTCACACGCTCATCATCCTAATGACTTCCAAATCATCTATTAGTGATGGGTATCGATATATCGAATATCAATATTATCGATATTTCCCTCTAAATATCGATGATTTTTTTATCGATATTGAACGAGCCTGATATATCGGATATTGATATTTTTCCTACGATATATCGGTTTTTTCAAACCGGAGACTATCAGCCTTGTCACCAGAAATATTTCAATTCATAATGATATTAAATTACCTATAAACTGCTCGGAAAAGAATAAATAAAAAATCCACAGTCATGCAGCATGGCTATAAGAGCGAATTTTCGAAGAAATAATTCGTTTTATGTAAAAAGTCTCCATTAAAGAACACGATGTCTATGAAGAACATCTCAAGTATCAACCACTATTTAAAACTGTGACAATTATATATTTAGCACTGCCTAATGTGCCTATTGTTGAAAGTGGAAGGCAAATGTGGAAAAAAAAACATACCTGCTCACAATTGGAGATTGGAAAAACGAAAAAGAAGGTTTATTGGCCAGTTTTGTTCTCAGGGACCAAAGAAACCGGTTAACATCGGAGATGGCCAATAAGCTGCTGTTCCACAAGGATACTGATAATAGCCTTTCGTGAATTAAATTGACAAAATAACAAAAATAACAAAATCGTGATTTTATTCCAATTCTTTCAATGCAATTTCAATTTCTTTAGGTATCTATATTTTCTATCAATGTTCAACTATTGACAATGTACGAGGTATCTCATAATGTCACTCATAATGTCACAATGTAGGTATCTCATAAAAATCTTAATTATATTGTAATGTACCTATAATCCGTTGCATATTTGTCAATAAATTACAATTTTCTTCTTTTATATATTTTCTTATATATATATCTTTTATATATATATATATATCTTTTATATATATGTACGTAAACCCCCGCTAGAGGCGCCTTTTCAAAACGTATTGACGGGCCACTGGCGCCCGCCGCGGGCGCCTCTACCGGTAGCTTGTACACGACATTTAGATGTATCCCCGCGGCAGTGGCTCCCGAGCTGGTAGCCTCTAGCGGGTGCTCCTACGGGTTTGAAGGGGCTAATAGAGGATAATAAACCAAAAACTCTGCAAATTCTTGACACAACGGTTTATTATCTTCCTTGTGCAGATCACCCTTCTGTCTATACCAGACTGTATTGCAAATCGGCACCATACCATATTCTCACCGTACTCATACCATACCATTCGAATTTCTTTCCTATCTTACCATACTGTATTATACCAAATCATACCATACTGTATTATACCAAATCATACAGGCTAAAAGCGATTGATCAGACCATCAAAACATAACAATAACTTAGAAACTCTAGGCCACTAGTCGCGGATCTTGGGACTTAGGCCGGTCCTACATTGGAAGCGGAATTTCTCCAGAACAGACGGTCTGGGCGGGTCTGGTCTGGTCTGGAGAAAACAAACGCACGCCGCGCCTTGTCCCCTCCTACACTGGCGCCAGTTATCGTTCCGGAAGGTAGGACCGAGTCGGGACTGGTCTGACAAGAACCAAACAGGTTTGTTTTCCTCCAGACCAGACCAGTTGAACGGAAGCTTTTGTGAGTGAAACATCGTACGTTTGGCTTATCACACAGAAGTGACTCTTGACTGGTTCGTCTGCTCCGTTGAAAACTAGCTGCAGTGTAGGAGTACCGAGTCTGGACGGCACAGTAATAACATAGAAACTCCAGGCCACTAGTCCGCAGAGCTGGGAACCACTCCCAGCTATACCTATACGACATTATAGTATTTAACAAAAGTAGATGATAACAATAAAATAAAAATATTATTATTATGATAATAATAAAAACCGATCAAACATGAGAAAGCATAGGTAGGTATATATTTGAATTAGTAGGTAATTTATCACATTTTTCTGAGAACACACGAACGAAGGACACTAATTTTTTAGTGGAACTTATGTGACTGTTTACGTACCTACATTTATATTTAGAAAAAAACTGTAGAAGAAATAGGATCTCTTTAACATTATTTTATTTTCAGTCATAACGCACAATCAGTTGAGATTACTTTTTCAACAGTAATGTGGGAATCCCGCAGCGGGAGTAATAGTTCAAAAAGGGATGGCCTGACTAACAACGAGAGCCCCGGTCACTTTCTGAATAGGTTTGCTTCCAAAAATTATTAACCAAAATTCTCGACTAGGTAGGTAGCGAATCTTGAAATCCTGAATATGGGGCTATGATTGAGCCGAAACTGGTTCAAAAAGGGATGGCCTGACTAACAACGAGAGCCCCGGTCACTTTCTGAATAGGTTTGCGTCCAAAAATTATTAACCAAAATTCTCGACTAGGTAGGTAGCGAATCTTGAAATCCTGAATATGGGGCTATGATTGAGCCGAAACTGGTTCAAAAAGGGATGGCCTGACTAACAACGAGAGCCCCGGTCACATTCTGAATAGGTTTGCGTCCAAAAATTATTAACCAAAATTCTCGACTAGGTAGGTAGCGAATCTTGAAATCCTGAATATGGGGCTATGATTGTGCCGAAACTGGTTCAAAAAGGGATGGCCTGACTAACAACGAGAGCCCCGGTCACTTTCTGAATAGGTTTGCTTCCAAAAATTATTAACCAAAATTCTCGATTAGGTAGGTAGCGAATCTTGAAATCCTGAATATGGGGCTATGATTGAGCCGAAACTGGTTCAAAAAGGGATGGCCTGACTAACAACGAGAGCCCCGGTCACTTAATGAATAGGTTTGCGTCCAAAAATTATTAACCAAAATTCTCGACTAGGTAGGTAGCGAATCTTGAAATCCTGAATATGGGGCTATGATTGTGCCGAAACTGGTTCAAAAAGGGATGGCCTGACTAACAACGAGAGCCCCGGTCACATTCTGAATAGGTTTGCGTCCAAAAATTATTAACCAAAATTCTCGACTCGGTAGGTTGCGAATCTTGAAATCCTGAATATGGGGCTATGATTGAGCCGAAACTGGTTCAAAAAGGGATGGCCTGACTAACAACGAGAGCCCCGGTCACTTTCTGAATAGGTTTGCGTCCAAAAATTATTAACCAAAATTCTCGACTAGGTAGGTAGCAAATCTTGAAATCCTGAATATGGGGCTATGATTGAGCCGAAACTGGTTCAAAAAGGGATGGCCTGACTAACAACGAGAGCCCCGGTCACTTTCTGAATAGGTTTGCGTCCAAAAATTATTAACCAAAATTCTCGAGGAGGTAGGTAGCGAATCTTGAAATTCTGAATATGGGGCTATGGTTAAGCCGAAACGGGTTCAAAAACTCTGCAAATTCTTGACACAACATTTCTTTATCTTCTTTGTACAGAAGGGTTGTTTAGATCATTAGGTCTAAATGTCTAGATCCTAAATGTTAGATTTATTGTTATTATGAATTATCACTAATTATTAATAATTTTATCAAGAACCTAGTGAAAATTTTTATAATTTATTGTTAGGTATTAATCATTTGTATTTATTATTAATAATTACAGTGACCATACTTCCCCTTGATCCCCACAACCCGCCCTTGAGGTACATATATATTGTGAAATAAATTGATTGATTGATTATTATTATTATTAATTATGATTAATTAATACGATATAAATCTGAGGTTTTTAATACTACGTCGGTAATAATTTTTCTATAAAAGAAGTACCTACCAACAAACATTCGAAATTACCTTCATTTCCGTAGCACGAAACGCACCTCAGAACAAGAAACTCGACATCACTTAAGCCATATGATGTTCCAAAGAGCTTGTTAGTATGAAAATGGACCTGTATTTCAACAGTTGTGAAAGAATGACGGCTCAAAGGTTGAATCAAACGCGAATCAAACGTTGAAAGTGATGTCGAGTTTTTTGTTCTGAAATACGTTTCGTGCTACGGAAATGAAGGTAATTTCGAATGTTTGTTGGTAGGTACTTCTTTTATAGAAAAATTATTACCGACGTAGTATTAAAAACCCCAGAATTACATTGTATTAATTAATCATAATTAATAATAATTATTATTAATAATAAATACAAATGATTAATACCTAACAATAAAGTATAATAATTTTCACTAGGTACTTGATGAAATTGTTAATAATTAGTGATAATTGATAATAATAATTAATCTAACATTTAGGATCTAGACATTTAGACCTAGTGATCTAGACAGAAGGGTGATCTGTACAAAGAAGATAATGAACCGTTGTGTCAAGAATTTGCAGAGTTTATGAACTTAATGTAAACAGAAGAGAGTGGCGCGCGATTCAGTCCTCCCGCCCGTGCTAGGTCTCTTGTGCGAAATGGCGGGTGTGCTCTTGCTCGCGTATCCGGGGGAGCAATTATCTATACTATATAATAAAATCGTCTCTGTCTGTCTGTTTTTCTGTCTGTCTGTCTGTTTGCCTCATCATCAATTGAGAACGGCTGAACGTAGAATGTTGCGGCTGGTACCATTTGACGCAGAATTTATCTGGGAAGGTTTATGAAAAATCCGCGTTTAAATCTGTCCATCCGTTGAAACGCTATGAATGAAATACTACCTACTAAATAACGTGTTATAATCACTTCTATGAGGACGTTTATGCTTATAACTTTTGAACGGTTGAACGTAAATCCGATTGTAAGTAGTCTCTGGATTCAGCTCGGCGAGTAGGTACTTTCAAGTGGTACTTCAATCAGGATGTTAGTGGTGGGGGGGGAGAGGGGAGGGGTGTCTACAGGCATTCAAAACTACTTGACCACTTGGAGTGCAACATTGGGAATTTCCGGAGAATTGTTTAATCCACACCCAAAAGTTTCAGTCATAAATTTACGAAACGCTAACCCCTCTTCAGAACGCAAGTCAATGTTGAAATCTCCACACAGTACAACCGGTAAGTCGTATAGCTTGAGCTCGTCGATGAACAGAAACAAACCCTTGAGTTTGATCGAGTACGGTAGTAGATATCGCTCGAAGAACTTGATTTTATCGTTCAGTGTTGTCCCATTTGAAAGATACGTCGCCACGAATAGTACACGCTTTGTCAGTTGTGTTCAGAAGTCCCTCAAGGGCCCACATACCAAATCTCAGAATCGTGGGATCATTAGGGAAAAAACAGGATTTTAGAGCCACTCAGCTGATCTGGGATCGGTCAGTTGTGTTCAGAAGTCCCTCAAGGGCCTACATACCAAATCTCAGAATCGTGGGATCATTAGGGAAAAAACTGGATTCTAGAGCCACTCAGCTGATCTGGGATCGGTCAGTTGTGTTCAGAAGTCCCTCAAGGGCCCACATACCAAATCTCAGAATCGTGGGATCATTAGGGAAAAAACAGGATTTTAGAGCCACTCAGCTGATCTGGGATCGGTCAGTTGTGTTCAGAAGTCCCTCAAGGGCCTACATACCAAATCTCAGAATCGTGGGATCATTAGGGAAAAAACTGGATTCTAGAGCCACTCAGCTGATCTGGGATCGGTCAGTTGTGTTCAGAAGTCCCTCAAGGGCCCACATACCAAATCTCAGAATCGTGGGATCATTAGGGAAAAAACAGGATTTTAGAGCCACTCAGCTGATCTGGGATCGGTCAGTTGTGTTCATAAGTCCCTCAAGGGCCTACATACCAAATCTCAGAATCGTGGGATCATTAGGGAAAAAGGGGTACGGTGCTTGTGAAGTGGTTAAGCTTTTCATTATACTAAGCTCCTTAATGAGGAAAAGGGCGGGCGGGGAAAGTGGATATCATAACTTTTTCCGGCCTCTGAAGAATGATATTTGCGAGGCGGGGTGATTTTTACACGGAGTGTTTTTTGGGGGGATAGGTATCTTCTTGTAGACAAGACACATCAAAATTCACATCAAAGTTGGTGGGGGGTATTGGTTGAAACCATCACAGATAGCTATTTCAATTATTTTACATGAAAGAAACAATAAATGAACGGCTAACACTTCTGTGGGTAAGTCCAGTAGAATAATAAACCCATGTGACAAGGACTTTGCAGCGTTTTTACATACTAATATTGTTTTACAACAAAATTTGTGAGTAATTAGGTAATTTGCGGATTGATAATAAAATAAATAATCTCCAGGGCCAGAGGCTCCCAAGCTCCATACTAACCTGCAAGACAGGAACGAAAAGCTGAGTAGTCTACATTTCACCCATCTACAAAATTGCCGGTAGCCTCTAGCCGCCGGGTGCCTCTGGCCGGGCAATACGTATATATATATATATATATATATATATATATATATATATATATATATATATATCTTTTATATATAAAATGTATCATAAATAATATTTATGATACGTTTTTACGTGTTGGAATATTATGCCATATTATGGCATACGACCTTTTTTCTCCATACCGAGCTATTTATATCAATTTAAATGATTTTTGGGTCAATGTCCGATAAACTACGGTTTTTAAGAAATGTTTGCAATTTATCGATATATCGATATATCAATATTTTGGCAGCCGATATATCGGCATATCGATATGAACGCAAAAATTATATTGATATGCTGAATATCGATACATTTTGGTTCGATACCCATCCCTATGACATCTATCCCGTTTTTCGTGCAGCACGTCATATTGTAAACAGAATGTATAAAGTACCTCAAGCAAATTTACCCATTAATATGCCAAATTTTCACAACACGTTGCCAGCTGCGCCAATTTACGTGGTTTCTCACAGTGACGAAAATAATTTTCTATGACCGGTAATAAACGATAAAATCTTGTTTTTTTTTGTAGATTTTGAGAGGTTGGGTCCATGAATTCCCCCTCTTATACAACGGACAACACATGTGGAATTGAATCCCAGTCGGGACGGTACTGATTGTTTCCATTTCACGAAGTATTTGAGTCCATTTTTTCATCTCTTAATTACTTGTGTTTAATCCCTTCTAGTCGTCAGAATTACGTCACGGTATAGCAACATATTTTTATAAATATAAATATGGAAACAGTACCAACATAATGAGAGGCTCGAAAGAATGAGAGAAAAGTGAAAGTTTGAATTTTAACATTCATTTCCAAACCTTTATACCATGGTATTTTAAGAAGGAACAATAAATTGTAACTCGTTTTGATGGAATCAAACTTACAGGTTATGAAACATACTTACATTGAATTGAATCATAATGATATATAGGACAGGTGTAATACATAAATGTACCCTTTCGAATAATATTGCAACTGTAAACACACAAATCAAGAGAACAAGATGTTTGTCGTAATACAGACAAAGTATTTTTTAGAATAGAATGCTATAGTTGAGGAATAAGTATACGAACCTGTCACAGAGAGTTCAATAGAGACGAATCTCCACCCGTCCCACTCAAGTGAACACTATATTTTCCCTGAAACCTCTACTTTAGAGCGTTTTCGATCGTTCTTTCATAATTAGGAAAATGCGTGAAGATGAATGAATCCACAAAAGTGTGAATGATATTGAGTTCGAGAGTACTCAATATCTCATAGATCTCTCTCACCAATTAGATGCTTTGGTTTGAACAATCTCTCATATAAATCATCGTATCAACAGTAGGGATGGTTATCGGTTGGAAAAACATCGATGTTTTTTTAATGGCAAACATCGAAGATTTGAAACATCCAATAAAAAACATCAATGTTTTTTTCCGAAAATACCATACCTACTGTAGGCGTACTTGGTTAAGTACAAGTGCCTACCTAGCTGTTTTGGTAATTTTTGTTCTTAGCTACTTACGTTGAGACGATTGAGATTTCGACGACTTTTTACGTTAAAAAAGAAAAAATGGATTGAGCGACAACATAACAAAAACATAGCAAATTCTTGACACAACGGTTTATTATCTTCCTTGTGCAGATCACCCTTCTGTCTATACCAGACTGTGTTGCAAATCGGCACCGTACCATATTCTTACCGTACTCATACCATACCATACGAATTTATTTCCTATCATACCATACTGTAATTTATTTCCTATCATACCTACTATACCAAATCATACATACAATAATATTCCATACGATAGTCATACCATGTCATACAAACCGAGTGAATATTGAAATGTCATCCAGTTCTGACCTATTTTTAAAATTTCAAGTCAATAGCTCAGCATCAAAATTTAATTTGTTTAAACAAATTGTTATTATTTAAACAATTTTTCAGACAAGTAACCGAGTGAATATTGCATTGTGATCCAGTTCTGACCTATTTTTAAAATTTCAAGTCAATAGCTCATCATCAAAAATTAATTTGTATTATTACAAAAAGGTATTATTTAAACAATTTTACAGATTAAACATTACACCGTTCCGTTAACTTTTTTCGAGATATGACATTGTCGAAATTTTAAATTTTGTTTTGAACCCCTTCCCATTGAGCTAGGATTATGAAAAGTTTCAAGGATCATAGTGGGGCTGGTCCGAACCCGGAAACCAAATTTCGCAATTTTAGCTAAACGAAAAATATGCAACCTAAACTTTCCAGCTGCTAGAACAATAAAAGGCAAAAGGGCCACGTGAAATGCTCGTAATGCAGTAGGTGAGTAAAGTGCCTAACAAGGCTCAGGAATAATGCAATTACATACTGAAACGTAAAATAGGTTTGTAAGTATAGGTATTTTGGGAGAAAGGAAAAACATCGATGTCTGGAAAAAAAACAACGGAAGCAAGACATTGATGTGTAATAAACATCGGAATAAAAACATCGAATGTTATAAAACATCGAGTTGTCGAAACCCATCCCTAATCAACAGCCATAATGTTTAAATGTCGACCTCTGGGGATTGTAATTGGACAATGGTGCTATATTTGACCGTTGTGAAGTTGTACTTACCAATATTTTTAAATAACTACAGAAAAGAGATTATTCGTGAAATAAAGGGGAAAAGAGAAATTATGCAGAAAGAAAAGCTACTTGTAATATATTTTTTGTCACTTCAAGCTTTGAAAAACAACTACATAAGAGTGCCTTCTTGATACTGTTAGTGGTCAAAATCAAAGCTGGTACTCCCACAGTGTTATTTTTCCTGTGCCATCTGGGAACCTATACAAGGTTTTTGAGCTTATACCGTGGATTGGTCTGAAGTTCTCTGGTCATATCACAATCGGTCAATATCCTTCAGTTGTGGGTGTTATTACGACAAATATTAGCATCAATTTGCTTTTACGAACGTTATAAATTAACATTGTGTAAGACTGGGAATCGATATGCAGACCTCGAGATTGAACGGTATCTAAGTGAAAACGTTTTCCCCATACACGACATCCCGAAGGAAATCCCAACCAAACACCCACACTCAATCCCAAATCCCAACCCCACACTCATACCCGAATCCAAATTGGAAATTATACCTACTAGTTTCACGGTACTTTGTCGATTCATTCAATCAAATCACTGGAGAGATGCTCTTACCGGCTCAACCCACTGCCGAAACGCTTTCGTCCCTAACCCATGCCCATGAAATCGAAGAAATGGGATTACGGTGGCTATCAAAACAGATTTGTATGCTAAATATACAGCGATTAATCAACAATTGGAAACAACGGTAATTCTCATCGAAACGTCGTAACTTAAGGATGAAAATATCCGCAGTAGAGAAGACGTGATAATATTCTGGAAACCGAATGAGTTAGTTAACGCCGCACAGTGGGTGAAAATGAAAATTTTTTTAACAACAAAAAAAAAAAAAAAAAAAAAAATCTGAATACCTCCACTTATATGGGAAATTTTACGCTAGTTATGGATATAATAATAAACAAGGTCTAAATTTCTGTTTTCATTAAAATTAATCAAAGAATGGCTTTTCGTGATTTTCTTTGAAAATTAAAGACGGGAAATTCAAGAAAATGAGTTATATTATCATTATGTATTAGTAAATACTGTAGTAATAGTAATACAATAGTAAAAACCGTTATAATATACGTACTCTAAATAACAGTTCTCACCCTTCTCGCCTCTTGAAACATGATAGTTGACTTTGAAGGTGATTAGTAAGAAAGGTATAAGGTAATTTTCACTGGATATTTTCATACAAGAAAATTTTCGCGTTTTCTTCCCGGGCTGATGACGCTGTAACGCGAAAATTACCGTAAGATTTACTATTGTTTAAATTAAGTGTTGCTCTCTTTCTATTTTCTCCTCCTGTGAAAATATCCAGTATAGTATAGATATATATATTTATGAACTTCTCAGCAAGAACTGAGCATAAAATTTTAAGGAAAAGGTATTTCTTGTAAGATACATAAAAAAAATCCGTGTGAGAACGGATTGTGTAAAACTACCATGCGTTCTGCCAATTTCTATTAATGTCAAATTTGAAAATAAACTGAAGTTTCTATTTATTTTTTATCAATATGCGGTTATCATTTATGGATTTTGCAGCTAATTTAAAACTATAAAAAACAAATATCGGATCATAAAAACTCCTTGTGTCGCAAAATCGAAAAATTTTTCCACGTTTCGCCCACTGTGCGCCGGTCGCGACACACTCGGTCTCGCCCTGACACTTCCCTAACTGCAAGTGGGATGAACGAACGAGTATTTGGAACCCCCTCCCTCGGACAAATCTGGTTCTAGTGGCGTTGTGATTACGGGACCTCGGATTACACAACTCAGGAGAACCTCAGTAGATGGTGAGTCAGAGCTGCTAAATGAGACGCGAGGAGTTGTGAAACCGCGGCCGGCCAGACCCAGTCTTCCTTCGTCCTTAGCACACTTCCTACTGGTGCTCGAAGTTTAATTGGCTGATAATGCTCGCTTAGGCTTGAACCATTATCAATACCTTCGGTCGGGTCAGGCACTCCAGTTGGCGCGCTTCTAACCAGAACCTCACTCAGTGCAAGGATACCTACAGTTGAACACAAATGCAATCCATAGAATTCATATATTTATTGAAATATTCATGACACAACAAGTTAACAATAGACCGTTTTTAAACTGTCCATTGTCATGACATTGCCGACAGTCAATTGCAAAAAGTATTGTCATGCAGCTTGAAAGCTCTAAATGGAACGGTGTTTGAAAAAATATATAACAATGATTTTGATTTAGATACTTGTCCAGGACTGTAGCGTTATTCGACGAGCCCCATTAGGGCTCGAAAATAGAACAGCAGCATGGAAAAACATCATCAACACGATCGTGAATTCGTGGATCCTCCAGTTCAGTCAGTAAGAGTAAATGAATAATGATTAGGTACTAACACATAAGTGTGCCATTAATCATCTTTTCCGAGGTTATATTCTTTATGTATGTAACCAGCGTTTACTCTTAGGCCATTTTGTGTTGATATTGTTGGAACTACCTACGATTGCCATTCCAGTTATGTATCGTTACAATTACTATTTCCTCAGCTGTTCTTACTGTAATTTGAAACCTCGAAGATACATCATGACATGCTCCAGCGGTGTAGAGGATATTTTCCGTTCGGTTTTTACTGAATCGGAGGATTACTGACGACCTTTGTTTCACTTCGTGATACAGTAGACGGAGTTTATTGCGGTTTCTTAGAGACAAAGGGAAAAGATGAAGCCGTGTAAAAGACGAGGGAGCAAACTTGGGAAAAATAGCTAGAAAATCACGCAGTCTTTCGGGGAACCTGGCAAATCCGTTCACCTATTAAACTCTAAAAATAAGGTAGGAGGGATTGGGAGAGCGAAGAGGATTAAAAGAGGGGACTGAATAGAAACGATGGAGAGGGAAATATGATGGAAGATGAGCGGAGAGATAGAGAGAGACGGAAGAAGTCGGAAGATGAATTATACAGGAAGGATCCATCACGAGAAGAAAGTTTGGGGATGAGATGACACAGACTGGCTGCACTCTCGGTAATCAGCTGAGGAGCGGATTTGTATTACTTCACATTTTCATTTCTTTTCCTTTGCAGTAATTTTCATGGTAATCTTAAACGATTTATTCTCTTCTCATTACTGGAATTGAAAGCATCGCCATTAAATGCTGCTATAAATTCATATTTAGATGTCATGCTAATATCGATACCGAATAACCGAATCTTTGACTATTTTGGCACCCGATAGTCCCATTCGCTACACGGATGGTTTTGTTGGACTTTTGATCTGTTTTTCTCTTCCATTGGTAAAAAAAAAACTCATCTATTTTCAATATTTACATGTGTGCCAAAGTAAAATTTAAGGATCTAATAAGAGAAGTTACGGTTATAATGGAATTTGCGTATGGTTCACATTATGAAGTAGAGACTCCAAAGAACATGGAAAAACACACGAAACCTGGAGACGAATCCGTTGAAAAGGTCATAACTGTCATACTAAATGTACTTTTCGGGAAATGTATTGGACATCCCTCTGAGTCGCTGTTCCAAGAACTAAGTGGTCAAACAGTACACCTTAGATATGCAATGAACATATTGACACTGGTGAGATATTACAAAATATTTTATAAATACTCGTCGGTGGGTACTCCATGTGAAAAAAGGTTTCGCTTAAAACGCAGCAAGATATAGAGGATCGAAACGCTGCGTATACAATTATAAATAAATGATTGGAAATCTAACTTCTAATCTATACAAAAATGAAATTAACAAACTGATACTTGGAGAGCAGTTGGACTACCGAAACCGTGAACAGGTAAATACCCAATATCTATTCAGTAGGGATGGGTATCGGTTGGGAAAACATCGATGTTTACACTTTGAACCCTCATTGTGAACGAACGCTGGTCGTACAACGCTCTTGGTCTTAAAAAAATTCAAAAAATTAAACTCTATTTAAATGTGAACTCAAAACTATACCGTTCCATCTAAATTTTTCGAGTTATGAATATAAAAAATTCGTTTTGAACCCCTTCCCATTGACCTACTTAGGGTTATGAAAAGTTTCACTGGTCATAGCTGGGTTGGTCCAAACCCGTACACCAAGTTTTGTAATTTTAGCACAACTCTAACTGGGGAAAGTTCCGCAGACGGTGTACGGATGGATTTATTGGTTTATTATCTTCGATAATGAACCATTGGAATCGCCCAAAGAAAAAATTTTTTAACCCCCCCTCAAAATTTGTTGGTTTACGTTTCAAGATACGTAGATTCAGAAAATCGAATAAAAAAAACTCTGCAAATTCTTGACACAACGGTTTATTATCTTCTTTGTACAGATCACCCTTCTGTCTAGATCACTAGGTCTAAATGTCTAAATCCTAAATGTTAGATTAATTATTATTATCAATTATCACTAAAATTGGTTTTATAAAATTAATTTTATTAACAATTTTATCAAGTACCTAGTGAAAATTATTGTAATTTATTGTTAGGTATTAATAATTCGTATTTATTATTAATAATAATTATTATTAATTATGATTAATTAATACGATATAATTCTGGGGTTTTAAATACTACGTCGGTAATAATAATTATTTTATAGAAAAATTATTTTTCTATAAAAGAAGTACCTACCAACAAACATTCGAAATTACCTTCATTTCCGTAGCACGAAACGCACCTCAGAACAACAAACTCGACATCACTTAAGCCATATGATGTTCCAAAGAGCTTGTTAGTATGAAAATGGACCTGTATTTCAACAGTTTGATTCACGATCGGGTTGTGAGGCACAATCTTTGAGCCGTAATTGTGAATGAACGGCTGGTCGTACAAAGCTGCGGATGGTCTTAAAAAATTCTACGGAACAAACTCTATCTAAATATGAAATAAAAAACATACCGTTTGATGGGAATTTTTCGAGATATGGAATTTTCAAAATTTCAAAATTCGTTTTGAACCCCTTCCCCTTGACCTAGGGTTATGAAAAGTTTCGTGGATCATTGTGGGGCTGGTCCAAACCCAGTAACCAAATTTCGTAATTTTAACTCAACGCTAACTGGGCAAAGTGCCTCGGACGGCGGACGGCGGACGGCGGACGGCGGACGGCGTACGGCGTACGGCGTACGGCGTACGGCGGACGGACGGATTTTTTTTTATTCGATTTTCTGAATCTACGTATCTTGAAACGTAAACCAACAAATTTTGAGGGGGGGTTAAAAATTTTTTTTCTTTGGGCGATTCCAATGGTTCATTATCGAAGATAATAAACCAAAAAATCCGTCCGTCACCCGTACGCCGTACGCCGTCCCCCGTACGCCGTCCGTGGCACTTTGCCCAGTTAGCGTTGAGCTAAAATTACAAAATTTGGTTTCTGGGTTTGGACCAGCCCCACAATGATCCTCGAAACTTTTCATAACCCTAGGTCAAGGGGAAGGGGTTCAAAACGAACTTTGAAATTTCGACAATGTCATATCTCTAAACATTCTCAAGAAACGGTGTAATGTTTAGTTCACTTTTGAATGACCTGAAAAATTACGAATCTTTTAAGACCAATTGGATTTTTGTGCGACCAGCCGTTCGTTCACAGTGAGCGCGCAAAGGTTTAGGAAAAACACTAAACTTCGCGTCGAAAACGGCCGTTAGGTGGGTCCCGGGTAGCCGCCCAGAATAAAACTGCCTTTTTTCATCTTCCAGGTAAATTACAGTCTGGAAATTTTAACCGTCAGTCGGGGATAGGCCACATTGCAATATTCACTCGGTTTCTCATCTGTAAAATTGTTTAAATAATACCTTTTTGTAATAATACAAATTAAATTTTGATGCTGAGCTATTGACTTGAAATTTTAACAATAGGTCAGAACTGGATCACAATGCAAATTCACTCGGTTTCTTGTCTGTAAAATTTTTTAAATAATACCTATTTGTTTAAACAAATTAAATTTTGATGATGAGCTAGATACTTGAAATTTTAAATATAGGTCAGAAATGGATGACATTTCAATATTCACTCGGTTTTTTTCTCATTGCAAACCTGTTCATTGTGTACCCAAGCTCCTTTCCCTAAAAGACCTGGCAGCGGGAAATATTATTCAACATGGTTTGAAAAGGGAAAAACAAGTTTTGTAAAAAATCCCAATGCTCTAGGTAGTAGTCGATACCAGTGACCAACATTTTCTTCAGTAGTCGACATGGTTTTGCACTAGTAGTCGACCTACATGTGTTAGAAGTCGACAGTATCACTTGAGTCAGTAGTCGACAGGTTTCGTCATTCCATCGTTTTCGAATTTTACGACATCTAAATAAAATAGGTACATTCAACTGTGAATCGGAACTTGAAAATAGATTAATAAGATGTAATGAAGTAGTTATCAGACTTTTTATTTGCAAACAGCTCATTATCAGTCTCAAATTGCAATAAGTACTTAAGTAAAAAGGTATGAAAACTATAGTCGAAAACTCATTGTCAGAAAATTGACATTACAGTTGGGCTTAGGTACCTATTTACATATTTTTTTTGACATTTTCATGTCTTTGCTTTATCACATAAACTGAAACGGGAAAAATTTGTTCCCTTGATTCACCCTTTCCCTCAGATCACGTCAGAACACAAGCGACCGGCGGGCCATTACGTCAGAGCCTATGACGCACGAGCGTATGACGTAATACGGCTGGCAGGAGGCCAACAAGTACGACAGAGCCTATGACGCACGAGCGTATGACGTAAGACGGCTGGCAGGAGTCCAACACGTACGTCAGAGCCTATGACGCACGAGCAAATGACGTAAGACGGCTGGCAGGAGGCCAACAAGTACGTCAGAGCCTATGACGCACGAACGTATGACGTAAGACGGCTGGCAGGAGGCCAACTAGTGCGTCAGAGCCTATGACGCACGAGCGTATGACGTGAGACGGCTGGCAGGAGGCTAACTAGTGCGTCAGAGCCTATGACGCACGAGCGTATGACGTAAGACGGCTGGCAGGAGTCCAACACGTACGTCAGAAAGAGACCCCTGCAAAATGTGCCAATTGCAACGGAGATCACACGGCTAACTACCGTGGCTGTCCAGTAGCCATAGAGGCTATGCATAGGCACAAGAGCTTACCAGAGCAAGCTACAAAGGCTAAGGCAGCACCGCAGAAACCCAATCAAGGGAAGTTTGTGCCAAAAAAGCCAATAATATGTCACGAAAAGTCAGTTCAGGGGAGAGATGGAAAAACTTCAAATTCAAATCTGATGTCTTATGCAAACGTTTTGCAGAACCAGCAATTGCTAGCACAGCGGTCAAGCAGGAGACAATCTATCGATCCCAGCCATAATGAAATGCAAGTTAAAATAAATCAAATTTTCGAAATTGTCACAAATCTTACTCAGAGTGTTAACAACCTGAATGAGCGTGTTGGCAAAATTGAACGCAAGGGCTCGAAAAAATCATCATGAAAAGTGTCAAAATACTTTGCTGGAATGCCAATGGCCTCGCGTCACGGAAAAATGAGCTTCAGTTGGCACTAGACTACAATCATGTTGATATCTGTCTCATATCTGAGACGCACTTCACCAAAGAATCTTTCTGCAGACTCAAGGGGTACAAATGCTACCATGCCATTCATCCGAGCAACAATGCCCGTGGTGGAAGTGCAGTGATCATCAAAGAAAACCTGGCCCATCAGGAGTATATCAAAATTGAAAATGAAGCAGTCCAGATGTGTGCTCTTGAGATAAAAACTAATTCATTTCTGATTACTGTCGCAAGCATATACTGTCCACCTAAGTACAAAACTAAATATGAAGAATACAAGAACATCTTGGCCCAACTTGGAAATCGTTTCATTCTCGGAGGCGACTTCAATGCAAAAAACACTGACTGGGGATCGAGATTAACCACCGAAAAGGGACGCAGACTCCATCAAGCAATTATTGATGACAACTGTGAGGCACATTCTACTGGGAAACCAACCTACTGGCCCACTGACCCAAACAAAACTCCAGACCTGATTGACTTCTTCGTTGTAAAGAATATCTCAGCAAACTACCTTCTTGTAGAGGAAAACCATGACTTGAGTTCAGATCATTCCCCAATTGCTCTGACGCTTAGTGATCGAATCATACAGAAGCCACACAAACCGTACTTGGTCAATCATAAGACAAATTGGGAACGTTTCAAACAAGACATTTGCAGGTATATTGATTTGAGCAAGCCTATACACACGCCAGATGATGTGGAAAGTGAGCTCGAACATCTCGTTTGCAGCATTCAGATAGTTGCATGGGACAACACACCTGCAATCTCAAGAAGGCTCAAAGGTATCAATTATCCACGAGAAATAGTCTCTGCAATCAAGAAAAAACGAAAGGCCAGAAAACGATGGCAAGCTACCAGAGCACCACATCACAAGTCTGAATGGTACAAAACACAAAGTGAACTGAAGTCGCTGATGGAGGAGATCAATGAAGAAACTCATGAACACTTCATCACAGAGCTAACGAGTCATCGTGATACCGATTACTCACTTTGGAAGGCGACACAATATCTCAAGAGGCCTGTTACTCATGCTGCACCTATTGCGAGTGGAAACGAGAAATGGGCAAGGAGCAACCAAGACAAAGCCAATACTTTTGCAGACCATCTTGCGAATATATTCACTCCGAATCTCGCAATGGCGGATGAACCGCCGCTAGAGGAAACACCTCCACTTGATCAGGACATTGATATCCCATTAGTTACCATCAAAGAGATAAAACAGGTGATCAGCAAGGATATCAACCCAAAAAAGGCACCAGGCTATGACCTTATCACTGGACAAATCCTCCAGCACCTACCGCGTAAAGCTATCGCAAAAATAGTCATGATCATCAATGCGGTAATCAAACTTCGAAGCGTCCCTCAGCTGTGGAAGATAGCAGAAGTCATTATGATTCCCAAACCAGGCAAGCCACCAGGGCAACCAAGTTCATACAGACCAATTTCACTTCTACCAGTGTTATCTAAACTGTTCGAAAAATTGATACACAGAAGACTAATACCAATTATTGAAGAACGAAAGCTGATCCCACGACATCAGTTTGGATTTAGGCAGAAACACTCAACAATCGACCAAGTCCATCGGATAACACACATCATCGAAGAAGCATTTGAGAAAAATAGAGTATGTTCTGCCATTTTCCTTGACGTCACTCAGGCGTTTGACAAGGTCTGGCATGAAGGACTCAACTACAAGCTGCGGAAGGCCCTGCCAATAAAGTATGCTGAGTTGCTTGAATCGTACCTCACTAATCGTTACTTCAGGATAAAGCAAGATGATGCATTTTCAGAACCAAAACCGATATGTGCAGGAGTCCCGCAAGGGAGTGTACTTGGCCCACTCCTGTACGTCCTGTATACCAGCGATCTCCCAGAAATTGAAATGAACACCACAGCCACTTTCGCAGACGATACAGCGATATTGGCAGTTGGAGACAGCAACATTGAGTCAATGACCAAGTTAAAGCGGTCAATATCTAGCATACAACAATGGACAGCGAAATGGAGAATCAAAATGAATGAAACTAAGTCGGTACATGTCGATTTCACCAATAAAAGGATCGACTATATACCGGCTTATCTCAATGGCAAAGTGATTCCTCATGCCAATGAAGCCAAATACCTCGGTATGACGCTTGATGCCAGGCTTCGGTGGAAAGCCCACGTCAAGAAAAAGAAGGAGGAACTTCTTCTCAAATTCAGAAAAATGTACTGGCTAATGGGGAGGCGGTCAAAACTGTCAATCCAGAACAAGCTTACGCTGTATAACCAAGTCCTTAAACCAGTCTGGACTTACGGAGCTCAGCTGTGGGGCTGCACGGCTCAATCAAACCGGGAAATAATCCAAAGATTCCAGAACAATGTGCTACGAAATGTTGTCAATGCACCATGGTACTTTCGAAATGAACGACTCCACCATGAACTTCAAATCGAAACCATAAACGAAGCCATCAAGCGGCAAGCCGTACGTCATCTTCAACGGCTAAGGTCTCACGTCAACGAGGAAGCTGTCCGACTCCTTGACACGAGTGATATCACCAGACGATTGAAGCGTACCAAACCGCTCGAGCTTGCTCACGGGTGAAGCAGTTTAGTGAATGCAATATCATCATAAAAATGAACAAAACTCAGTGATGTATCTAAGCTTTGAATAGTATGTGCCCTAGTTTCAAAATAATATTGTTAATAAGTTATTACTTGGAGCAATAAAATCTTTCAAAAAAAAAAAAAAAAAAAAAAAAAAACGTACGTCAGAGCCTATGACGCACGAGCAAATGACGTAAGACGGCTGGCAGGAGGCCAACAAGTACGTCAGAGCCTATGACGCACGAGCGTATGACGTAAGACGGTTGGCAGGAGACCAACTAGTGCGTCAGAGCCTATGACGCACGAGCGTATGACGTAAGACGGCTGGCAGGAGGCCAACAACTACGTCAGAGCCTAAGACGCACGAGCGTATGACGTAATACGGCTGGCAGGAGGCCAACTAGTGCGTCATACGACGAGACCTTTTATGTCTCTGCGCCCCCTCCCACACCCACACCGCGTACCTCGTACTTCATTTTGGTACCTCGTACCATTGGAATCGCCCAAAGAAAAAAAAATTTTAACCCCCCCTCAAAATTTGTTGGTTTACGTTTCAAGATACGTAGATTCAGAAAATCGAATAAAAAAACTCTGTCTATACCAGACAAGAAACCGAGTGAATATTGCATTGTGATCCAGTTCTGACCTATTTTTAAAATTTCAAGTCCATAGCTCATCATCAAAATTTAATTTGTATTATTACAAAAAGGTATTATTTAAACAATTTTACAGATGAGAAACCGAGTGAATATTGCAATGTGGTCTATCCCCGACTCACGGTTAAAATTTCTAGACTGTAGTTTACCGGGAAGATGTAAAAAGGTAGTTTTATTCTGGGCGTCTGGGGGTTGGGTCACATAACGGCCGTTTTCGACGCGAAAGTTTAGTGTTTTTCCTAAACCTTTGCGCGGTCACTGTGAACGAACGGCTGGTCGCACAAAACTCCAATTGGTCTTAAAAGATTCGTAATTTTTCAGGTCATTCAAAGGTGAACTAAAAATTAAACCGTTTCATGGGAATTTTTGTAGATATGACATTGTCGAAATTTCAAAGTTCGTTTTGAACCCCTTCCCCTTGACCTAGGGTTATGAAAAGTTTCGAGGATCATTGTGGGGCTGGTCCAAACCCAGAAACCAAATTTTGTAATTTTAGCTCAACGCTAACTGGGCAAAATGCCACGGACGGCGTACGGGGGACGGCGTACGGGTGACGGACGGATTTTGGTTTATTATCTTCGATAATGAACCATTGGAATCGCCCAAAGAAAAAATTTTTTTAACCCCCCCTCAAAATTTGTTGGTTTACGTTTCAAGATACGTAGATTCAGAAAATCGAATAAAAAAAAATCCGTCCGTCCGCCGTACGCCGTCCGCGCCACTTTGCCCAGTTAGCGTTGAGTTAAAATTACGAAATTTTTTTTATGGGTTTCGACCAACCCCACAATGGTCCTCGAAACTTTTCATAACCCTAGGTCAAGGGGAAGGGGTTCAAAACGAACTTTGAAATTTTGAAAATTTCATATCTCGAAAAATTCATATAGAACGGTATGTTTTTTATTTCATATTTAGATAGAGTTTGTTCCGTAGAATTTTTTAAGACCATCCGCAGCTTTGTACGACCAGCCGTTCGTTCACAATGACGGCTCAAAGATTGTGCCTCACAACACGATCGTGAATCAAACTGTTGAAATACAGGTCCATTTTCATACTAACAAGCTCTTTGGAACATCATATGGCTTAAGTGATGTCGAGTTTGTTGTTCTGAGGTGCGTTTCGTGCTACGGAAATGAAGGTAATTTCGAATGTTTGTTGGTAGGTACTTCTTTTATAGAACAATTATTACCGACGTAGTATTAAAAACCCCAGAATTATATCGTATTAATTAATCATAATTAATAATTATTATTATTAATAGTAAATACGAATTATTAATACCTAACAATAAATTATAATAATTTTCACTAGGTACTTGATAAAATTGTTAATAATTACCTAGTGATAATTGATAATAATAATTAATCTAACATTTAGGATCTAGACATTTAGACCTAGTGATCTAGACAGAAGGGTGATCTGTACAAAGAAGATAATGAACCGTTGTGTCAAGAATTTGCAGAGTTTTTTTATTCGATTTTCTGAATCTAAGTACCTTGAAACGTAAGCCAACAAATTTTGTGGGTGGGGGGGGGGGGGTGTTTCTTGGGCGATCCCAAAGGTTCATCATCGAAGATAATAAACCAAAAGCAGTTTCGCATATCTTCGGAGAGGCGATTTCTGAGAGGTTTCAAAATTAAACCCGCTTGACAAAAAAGCCTCTCAGTGGGAAAAGAGGAGGCGACTGCAGGTACACATTTTTTAAATCAACATCATAAAGATTAGGATATGTATCCTTCATCGGAATCCAAGTGCCAAGAGGTTTTGTTGATTTTTTTCGATTGGAGAGTTCAAATATAGATAAATCTCATCAGGGATTGACGCGAGCGAAATTCGTTTCTTCATCTCCCATTTTTTAGTATCGGCGAACGATAAACATTAACGTTAACCTAAACGTTGCACGGTTACATTAGACGCAGTGGTGGTTTTGATTTCATTGCAACTATGTTATCTCGAGTCAACCATGACTGACATGAAAAATATATTTATACATGCAACCTAACCTTTCCAGCTGCTAGAACAATGAAAGGCAAAAGTCCACCTAAAATTAGAAATAATGTGGTAATTAAGTAGTAGTAGTAGTAGTAGTAGTAGTAGGTTCCTAACAAGGCACGGAAATAATGCAATTACATACTGAAACGTGAAATAAGTTTGAAATTACCTATAGGTATTTTGGGAGAAAGAAAAAACATCGATGTGTGATAAACATCAGATAAAACATCGTGTATTCGATACCCACCCCTTCTATTCAATCATGTCAATAGAAGAAGGTATTAAGAGAAATGTAGCTACCTTAAAATTGCTACCAAATCGAAGTTACAAAAGAACAACATATAAATGAATAAATAAACCATTTTATATCTTAATGTATGGTTTGATAGGGATGAATAAAAAAACGGAATCGGTTGACTTTGTTAGAGCTCATCACCACATGATGCTTTCTACCGTTCTTTTGATTTATTTATTCACTAATTCTTCCAATCACAAAAATTCTATTCTGTATATTTATATTTATTTCTTATACACTGTGTAATCAATCCTCAATAAACCTCAATTGAGTAGTGGAGAATAAAATCATTATTTGGGATAAGAATTTGACAACGATGCTTCTATGGAGCGCGGCCACAAAAGATTAACCGTCTCCACTAAACCAAAATTTATTGAAATTATTTGTTTATTTATACGAATATTGAGATCTTATATCCACCTTCCAAATAAGCGAATTATCCTACTATTCTGTTATTGTCCGACCGAAATGAGTATATTCTTCGAAAGCTTGACTTACTAATGAGAATGGATTGGATACTAATGGGTATGAAGAAAGTATTGCTATTTGTTTCAGATAAGAATAATGATGAAGTGTTCAGGTTGGTCGAAAATGAGAAATGACGTGATTATTGCATAAAAAGTATGAATTTAGTCAAGAATGTGCCGAATGAAGTGGCCGACCCAATCACGGTTCAGCTGAAATCTTGAAAGGTTGTTAAGGGCCGGAAAATCCATAATAAAATCCCCGACGAACCTTGTGGTGCCCGAGCTAAACCTGATCAGATGGTTTGCCGTTAATTGTCCTCTGTCGATTCTTCGTATTCATAGCTTTGTCTCCAGCGATCGTTTTAGCACGTTGATCTCAGGCACCGGTAGGTCAATCTGCTCGTTTTCTGGGTAACTGGGGGAATTCAACCTGATACGTCCGACAGATTAGTCCAACCTTATCGGTGATTCACAGCTTCCGGACTCGTTTTCATATTTCGACCCAAAAAGTCGTCGACGGAATCAATAATTGACTCGACGCCCCACCTAAAGTTATACACGGAACCCCTGGACTTACAAATGGAAATGAAATTGATTTTTTTTTTTGGTACAACCCACATCCAGGCTGATTGAGGCTCGGTGAGACAATGAATTTCCCAATCAACCGCCCAATCATTCAAGCCTTCAAGGAAACATCTAGATCTATATCGGACAATGGGTATTATTATAAATACAAGTTGTACTTGATCGATCAGTTATTTTATCTTTTTTTTTACCTTATTGAAATCACAATAGATAATTTCCACTGAACAATACAGCCAGCCTCAAAATTGGTCGGAACTAATTTTTTCTCAACTCTGAAATTAATACGGTGATTTCTGAGGAGACGCATAACTAAACACAAGATCCATACATCTCCATTCAGCCACACCAAGTGCACTTCGCCGCGTATGCAATGTCCCTTTATGTGGCCATGTGTGATGGAAACTAGCAGGATCATGGTATTATCATGGTATTATCTCAGTAAGTACTGCAGTGTGTGAAAATAGTGATTTCCGAATGACCCGTACAAGACAGGGTGAGCTTGTGTGGTATCGAGGGTTATTGTTCGAATGAATTGTCTCTATTTCTGAACCACCATATTGCGCCATCGTCTCCCAAATCTTCTCCGATCTTATTATACTGGAAATCCCTCGGTCCGTTATTTAAGAATCCCTTTCGGTTCGATTCTTTCGGATCGAAGAGGTAGGTTAGCGAGTGGTAAGGGGGACGGTGACAAACTATATTGTTCAAAACATTATAATAAGCTTTTCTACCTCCTCATATTCTTCAAATCCCCAAAATCTGAGCACTATCGAGTGAATTTAGGTGTCATATTCTATTTCAATTTGGGTTGGGATAACAGAAAGAGTTTATGTAGGTAATTAATATTAGACGACCTCAGTGAAGAGTAGCTCACACTCAACGATAAGATGTCAATAACATACTGTCATATCACGATAAATCTACAAATTTCAAAAAGGTATCAAGAAAAAGTATTGATCAAAATCACTAAACAATCCGTATTTCTCAGACTTTTCAATCTCATGGACAACAAATGATTGACTACTCCATGTGATTGGCTACATTACATAGGATCAGGAAATACAGCTTCTCTCGTGGTAGCAACCTACCAATTACGGTAGTTAGGTACTAACAAAGAGACTTGCGACAGAGCAGAGGTAATCGAATCGCTAGGTAAGAATCAACCTGAAGGCCTTGATGACGCCGGAGACGGGTTTGGTGTAGATCCTATTTTTTTTCGGCAATGCTAATGAATTTTTATTGAAATGATCAAAACGAGTTCTGATATAACATGTGGGCACAGGAATGCTTTTGTTGGACAGATCGTTTTTTAACCATCAGTTATGTTGAGTCTTCTCGACAGTAGCAAGTAGCCCCCCGTCGCGTGGTCCCCTCGACCCGACAGCCGCCTCTCATTTTGGTTTTGAACATCATCCAGTGGCCCTTCATAATTACATGATTACACAATTCTATTGAGAGATATCGTCTGAAATGACCATATATAAACCTATATTTAAAAAATATATATAAATGTACTTATATCTAATATTTTTGAAATGTATGTATTATATATGAGGCGTTCACGATCAAAAGCGGATAGCTCCAAAATTTCAAACATTGATTTTTTCACAGTTTTGGCAAGTTCAGTAAAGCCATACTAATAATAATTAATAGTTTTATTAATAATAATTTATATTATCAATTATTGTTTTATATACCTATTATATGAGGCGTTCAGGATCAAAAGGATCAAAATGGATTCCCTGAGTTTGTTACATAGTTACACTAGATACCCGGTATAATATATTATAATATAATATAATATAATATATTATATGTATAGTATATTATACAGGGTGTCTAGTGTAAATATGTAACAAACTCAGGGAATCGATTTTGCTGGTAATTTGCAACAAAAAATGCCTCGTAGAGTTTTTTTCTTACTCAACTAAAAAATCTAAACTTCTTTTTTAACTTTTAAGATGTTTTTCGTCTTTTTGACCTCGTCTCTGTAAAACGGACCTAACTCCCTTAAATTAATGTGTAAAATAAAAGTTGAGGATGCCGTTGGAAAATTTGCTTTCTCCCTGATATACAATCCGATTTCTTAAGACAGTACATATTGATGAAAAAACACGTTTTTTTGCATACAAACTTGAATTTCTCAAAAAAGTTCTCCCTAAAAAATAAAAAATAATTATACCGTTGGAAAGCTGAGATTCTGAGCAAGTTTTTCCCAAGGAGTGTCCGCCGAATGTCCTCCGTAATAACAACGCAAACAACTGAGAAAAAACAGTTAGTTTAAGAAAATCTTCACATGTTGGACTTAGGCCATTTTTCCATCAATAAGTACTGTCTTAAAAAATCGGATATATCTGTATATCTGGGAGATAGCAAATTTACCACTCTTTCCAACGGTATCCTCAACTTTTATTTTAAACATTAATTTAAGGGAGTTAGGTCCGTTTTACAGAGACAAGGTCGAGAAGACGAAAAAAAGTTAGTAAGAAAAAAAAAACTCTACGATGCATGTTTTGTTGCAAATTACCTGCAAAATCAATTCCCTGAGTTTGTTACTTAGTTACTCTAGATACCCTGTATTAGTACATAAGATAGACATAGACACCCTTACATAAGATTTTTGGAGTCTTTTAGCAGAATAATGTACATATTTATTGATATAAATAGAATTAATACAAATTAGTCGGAAATTCGAGTTTAAAAATCGTAGCTATAGCTAAATTAAACTATATTAAACAATAGCTTCCTCTTATTCGAAAATTCACTAGAAAAATCCAAATCGAACGAAACAATGGTTTGATTAATCTGGAAAAAGTCTAAATGGGTGCTGGGAATGGATATTCAAATGTCAGTTGCCCCTTTTAATTAGTGGACGAGGTTGTGGTAGTCGCACATTGGAGCCGGAACATTCACTTTCGGGAAAAACTTATCCCTCCAATAAACCCTCCGTGTAAAAATCACCCCGCCTCGAAAATATCATCCTACAGCAGCTGGAAAAACATAATACATAGATGTGTAGTAATAAAAACGTCTCGCCATAGCGCCAATAGGAGATTCCGAAACGGGTACGGTGCTTGTGAAGTGGTTAGGACATCTCTTTAGTTGGAAGGAAAAGAACGAGCGGGGAAAGTGGATATCATAAATTTTCCCGGCTGCTGTAGAAATGGATATTAATGGATATTATTAAAATACACGGAGTATTTTTTGGGAGGATATCACATCATTTTGTTGATGCAGTTGAAAATACCTGTGGAGGCAATATGCAAGAATGATAAGCAAATTAATATAATTATAAATTGATTATTTACTCATTTATAAGTTATTTTTTCAATTATTTATAAAGTTATAAATTAATAAAATCAATTTATTATCCACTAATAAAGGAGAGGCTCTAGCTTTGCCTAACTTAATAAGAAGAACACGGTAAGGGTGAGGAACCGGCGTTTTGAAATTATATAACTCGGTTCCCTCTAGACCTAGTGACTTGAATCTTTTGAAAGGCACTTGCTCAAGTTAAAATGAAGCTCTGTCCAAAATCTCAAGTCAATCGGTTAAGTTGGAGAGGCCGTGGCCTTGGCCGTCTGAATTTTGAAGAAAACATGGTAAAGGGTTTTTGAAGTGATATAAATAGGGTCCCTTTAGACCTACAGACTTGAAGCTCTCAGGGCTTTTTTCTATTATTCGCAACAAGAAGATCCATACTGTAGGGCTGTTTGCTCTACCAACGGGAAGATCAGGGATGAAATGAGAAGATAGTCAGTTTAACTTCGATGGCTGATATATATTTACAGATGAATGTGCGCGTTATGAAATGTCGATGTGTACAGGTTAATGAATAGATGAACGATTGTAGAAAAATACAGGTTTACGTAGAGTGAATGCACTTGAACACACGCGGGGTTACTACACTGAGGAGACTTGAGTCACAGAGTAGGTCGGGTACAAACAGTTATCAGTTAGATCGAAAGTGATGCGTTTGAACGTGATGCGAGTGAATGTGTTGGTTGACAGATCGTTGGTTGACTGAACCGCGTTGGTTGACTCAACCGCGTTGGTTGACTCAACCGCGTTGGTTGAGTCAACCGCGTTGGTTGACTCAACCGCGTTGGTTGACTCAACCGCGTTGACTGATCGAAGTTTGTAGACTGAACGATGACTGAACGGTGGACTGAACGCATTTGGCAGTGCTCATAGGGTTTTTATAACCTAGGTAGAGGGGAGCAGATGTTTTGGAACTCTCGTGAAAACACAATAAACCGCGAGAGGGGGTAACTTGGAGGGATGGAATGGAAGGGCGAAGTCAGTTATGATAAAATGACCTTAGGTCGTTGCCACAGGGGGTTAATGGTATAAGTAGGTGTAGGGATAACTAACCAGGTGTAGGGTCTACCAGGTAAGCCAACGGGACGTGATGTTCAACAACCTCAAGGTGGTTGAACTGGCAGTGGATGGACATTTTATGAGGAAGCGTATTTTATTTAATTAGTTTTTCGCGGTGTGAGGTTGCGGCCGAACATGGTTCGGGGGCCAGGGAAGGATTACGGAAGTCACAAGGGGTATGGTAATGGGCATAGCTTGGTCAAAGGCCGTTTTTTGCACACTGACCAGGCTCGGTTGTGTCACGAAGGCATTCGAGTAACTCGCTGAATGTCTCAGCTTCCGTTGACATTTCGTTACGATGTGGGAGAGCAGTTGGATGATGACAATGTTATGCGTGTTTGCCGTAAAGGTTAGATAAGTTGTATCAAGAGTTGACTTCGATTTCACTGTCAACCCTTGCCTGATTCATTCCCGGGTTTCGGCACCAAAATGTAGGGCTGTTTGCTCTACCAACGGGAAGATCAGGGATGAAATGAGAAGATAGTCAGTTTAACTTCGATGGCTGATATATATTTACAGATGAATGTGCGCGTTATGAAATGTCGATGTGTACAGGTTAATGAATAGATGAACGATTGTAGAAAAATACAGGTTTACGTAGAGTGAATGCACTTGAACACACGCGGGGTTACTACACTGAGGAGACTTGAGTCACAGAGTAGGTCGGGTACAAACAGTTATCAGTTAGATCGAAAGTGATGCGTTTGAACGTGATGCGAGTGAATGTGTTGGTTGACAGATCGTTGGTTGACTGAACCGCGTTGGTTGACTCAACCGCGTTGGTTGACTCAACCGCGTTGGTTGAGTCAACCGCGTTGGTTGACTCAACCGCGTTGGTTGACTCAACCGCGTTGACTGATCGAAGTTTGTAGACTGAACGATGACTGAACGGTGGACTGAACGCATTTGGCAGTGCTCATAGGGTTTTTATAACCTAGGTAGAGGGGAGCAGATGTTTTGGAACTCTCGTGAAAACACAATAAACCGCGAGAGGGGGTAACTTGGAGGGATGGAATGGAAGGGCGAAGTCAGTTATGATAAAATGACCTTAGGTCGTTGCCACAGGGGGTTAATGGTATAAGTACACAGATGTAGGGATAACTAACCAGGTGTAGGGTCTACCAGGTAAGCCAACGGGACGTGATGTTCAACAACCTCAAGGTGGTTGAACTGGCAGTGGATGGACATTTTATGAGGAAGCGTATTTTATTTAATTAGTTTTTCGCGGTGTGAGGTTGCGGCCGAACACATACTATATTTCAAGTTGATCGACAACTCAAGTGGACCCGTCAAAGTGGACAAAATTAGACATCATTTTAGCATAAATTTCAGTTTTTTGTTCCTAAAATTTTCTTGGGTTGAGATAATGGTTTAAATCTTTCGAAGCGCACTGGGGCATGTTATAAAGAAGCTCTGTGCACAATTTCAAGTCAATCGGTGAAGGTGGAGAGGCTGTAGCCTTAACCGTCTGAATAAGAAGGAGAAGAAGAACAAGATAACTGTGAAAAACAGAGTTTTTGAAGTTATATAACTCGGCTCCCTTTAGACCTAGTGAATTGAAAGATTGCTTTCTAATATCCAAACCAAGAAGATCCATACCATATTTCAAGTTGATCGGTCAAATAGGAGCTGAGATATAGATATCGGGAAAACGCGTTTTGTGACGTCCCGTAAACGTACGCTCCGTACCGTTCGTTCTAGATTACCGCGTTTCACATTATCTCCGGGTGTATAGGAAATTTTGCGCTGACTCTTATTATAACATATTATATAGTCTATACTATATAGTTTATAGTCGGTTATATTCTGTGCGGTTCTGAAAAAAAAATATCGAAAATGACAGTGATTCATAGATAATGAGTCTGCTAAGTCTTATCATTTAATTGATGTAGGGTATCTGGGGATTTCAATTTGTCCTAATACCCGCGATTATACTAAATAGAATGATGCATGAGTTTGTTGGGTTGTTTGCGACCTTGAAAAGCAATTGATGAAATCTTTAGAATTTGGAAGGCATTTTTACCAACAGTAGATTGCCTTGTTAATGAGAGATACTTTGTAAAATTGCTCAGTTCGACCTGGAAAATTATAAATTTAACCTGAAAACGCTATAAATAGTGATTTTAACAAACACCAGTGCCATCGCATAGACCACTCATGTTCAGTTTCCTTTAGAAGAAGAAAAAAAAAAAAAAAAATTCAAGGCAGTGGGAGTGCGTTTAGAGAAAACATTATGGGTCTCACAATGTCAACACTCCTTTTCCAATCTTGACGAGGAAACTACCGGAAGATTCTTCGTCTAGCAGTCTCCTTTCTAGGAGATCCCTATTTCCCGTGCGGCCGGACACCGATACGGCTCGACGACCTTGCAAACGTTCGATTATCACATAATTACTACCTCATTTACGCCCCCCAGACTCCAACAAGTTGGACGTGAGGATTAAGAACAAACTCTCCACGCGAGAAGCGTCTCATCCCTCCATAAATAGAAACCCACACACCTATTAGAACTGCCTATTAAAACCGTTGTGTTTTTAACGATCCACTGTTTTTAACGATCCAATTTTCGTTTAGTCTTCTCCCAATTTTCATATACCACGAGTTTACCGTCTGTTCGTTTTTTACAGACGGCTCAAGATGCAGGTGGCATCTCCTTGACATTGTCTTTAATTCAGTAAGTTCCAATCTCCAAACCATTTTCCATTTCTTTCAACTATTCATCAAAATGTCATTGCTCGACCGCAGTATTTTTCGTATATCGATTGCCTCGGAAAATTAACTCCAATTCATTATACAACTTTTGATAGGTGCCCTCCGAGTTTACAGTTTCACTAGTATAAGCACTCCTAGAGACATGAAGGTTGCTAGTCAATATTAATCATTTAAAAAAATGTCTACCATTCGTTATTTATCAAAAGAAAAACTCTCTTCGTAATGACCTCTTTCATAATGTATGAGATGAACTTGAATGATGAGCGAAAATTTTCGGTGCAAACCTACTACCATCTTGTTATTGGTGTCCAATTTTCCAAATTCAAATCCAGGTTAACAAATTTGATAAATTGGCTCGACATGAAAGAAACTTGATAATTAATAATAAATAGAGTGAACACATTTGATTCAGCATTCAAATATATAAACTATATAAACCTACATGGACGTTGAGGTTGAAGTTCCGGAACTTATGTGCTCGGTCAATAACGACGAAACGCCTGGTTTAGTTTTCATCAGGCCTCTTTCTGACAAGTATACTTTAAACATTAGGGAGAATTGTTCAGGCTGAATGAATCTCTTCCAAGTTTATACCAAAGTTGAGCATAGCAGACTTGTCTGGGAGTTGAAAGTGAAAAATTATTTTTACGGACTTATTTATTTCCAAGACATTTTTCAATGATATGATTCATTGTGTTTGATCCATAGTATAATAATTTTGTTCAATTAAAACAACTTTCGTACGTTCATATTTCGCTACCTCCACAATTAGTGATAAATTATCGCGAGTCGACTGCAATATAAATTGTCAATATGCGTTGATTCGTTGAAATATTAACAAAATGTTGGCTAACCCATAATTCTATGTTTCAGAATAACTGCCTCAACTAAACGCCAAAATGTACAAGAAGATCCCAGTGTTTTCCCCGGCCGTGAAGGGGATCCTGCGCCAGTACCTATGCTCGACTACAGGTGGGTACTGATTAGATCGATGGTGTGTATTTGTATGATCACAATGCTCTGGTATTATTATTCTAATTTACCGGTGCCTGTGGGTCGTTATTTTAATGAGCAGTAGATAAGTTCCCAGATTCTCTAGGGTATTCATAAAATATTACACATAAATGTCGGACCGGCGTTCAGCCCACATTTGAGACTACTACAGCCTAAAACATTGTATAGCAGCAACCGAAACATTTCAGCTTCGCCCAAAGTTCAGGACCTATTATGAGTAGACGTACAAAAGTATAAGACTTCTGTTTATGACAAGAAGAAGTTGATCAAAATTAATTTCAACACTGGAGCTGTAGAGTTGATCCGCCTGTAACATAACTTATGGTAGATGTAATCCATGGACTACACGGCCCAAACTGAGGCTACCTTGATAATTCAAGAGCCAATCTCGAGATCGTATAGCTCCCAATACTATCGTATAGCTCCCAATACTATCGTATAGCTTCCATAAACTTCCAAATGGACTCAATATTTTATCCATTCTATCATTTGGATGGATAGAATATAGTTTTTTCTCCTAAATGAGTCCGTTCATACACTGATCAAAATTACGGTTGATTTTACTCCCCTAAGTTCACTCCTTACGACTTATCCTGCCACGTAGAGGTGGGAATTTCAAGAAAAGTACGTTTGCAAGTGATGAGATGAAGTTTGATGAAATTCACATGACATTATGTAGAGACCACTCTTAACTGCCCCTCGACTTACCCTCCTCTCCATCTTATATTAGATATTTCATGAAGATATGAGGGTTGCAAGGATTTCGTATTGTACGCATATACATGTACATAATCGTCCTTGGACGTACTCAACATTTGAATGTCAGGAGTTCATTGTCGGCTCATATTCAAGGAGGATAAAAGCTCATATTCAAGGAGGATAAAGGGCATGTACTTCATGGATCGAAATTATACAGGGTGAACTAATTTGTGACTAAAAGTGTCCTATGACTCATATTTTTGCGACTAAAAGTGTACTATGACTCATATTTTTTATATTTTCACATTTCTTCATATTTTTTACTCCACTTAAAACGCGAGTTTCTCACTTTTAAATTTTTTTCGTGTTTTCGACATGACGTCACAAAAACGGACATAACTCCCTCATTCCCCGAAGTAATCTCAAGTTTGAGGATACTGATGGAAAGCGCATTAAATTTCCTATCTTTCTAAAGGCAAATCAAAATCTTTTGCTCAGGTTTAACGGGTAAAAAATCAGCCTAAAAAGAAAAGTTTGTCAAATCCTGGAAATTCCCAGTTTTTTCAATCGCATGTAAAACCAACTGTTCCTACTTGAAAGTTTCGTACTGTTACTGCAAAAGTTAGCCAAAAAGCTCAGCTTTCTAACGGTATCCTAAAATTTGAAATTCCATAGGGTAATAATGAAGAAAATGTCGTTTCCCCGTCGGAAAACGTGGTTTTTTAACTCGCAATTGATGGTTGTGAGGTGAAATATGACTACCTCACGCCGGGAATTTTTTTTTCTCGCTAGGAGACAATGTCTGCCCAAGTTTTGCGGAAGCTTCAACATGGATTTGAAAGGATTGGATTTTATGTGATACTGTAAAAGAATTGACGAACTGTTGTTGTTGTATTTTTTGTGCGATCACTCAAAACCAAACTAAACAACAACTTGTTGACCAAAACACAACCAATTCAACATGTTGGAAAATCATGTGATCAGGGCCTCATGTAGTTACCACTACAATACTCTTGTAAGCAACTCAGACTGTGGAGGTTAGAGAGGAGCGGGTGTTCCTCACTGGGAATGGCCTTTTTGGATTCGTTAAGTCCAAGACCACTAAACAATGTTGTATCGTTTGCTGAGTCCATATCACTGACTAAACGACCAACAAAAACATGCTCATAGAAGCGTGTTCATGTCAACAGTTGAGTTGGGCGTTAGTGTCTCACCAACTGATCTTTGTGATGGCAACTTTTTCGAGTGCTGAATGGTATTGGTCTACGGCAGCCGGCAACCTTTTTTCCGTGGTGTGCCAATTTTTCCAAATTCGCTAATTTCTGGATTCTCAGGGGGCCGCACTCGAAAATCATGAAATTTCATTAAAAGTGCTCATTTTGCTTCTTTGAATAAAAAAGGAAAAATGTCCCAGTTATGCAGCATGACCGTATGAGCGAATTTTTGAAGCAGTAGGTATTCGTACGAATCAGTAAAACTGGCGTAGTTTTACGCAAAGTAAAATTTGGGGTGGAAGGGGCGCAATCAAAATGTTTTAAATACCGGAAGGGTATTGGATACGTAACAAATTTTATCTCCATTTTTTGCCCACGTAGCACCTCAGCGTATAGATTTTTCAACGCTGAACACGATGGTGAAGTCAGAATTACGATATCTCATACCGTAATCAGATTAGAGCAGATGAACCGTGAGGAACACCTGAAGTAACAACCTCCCATCTCCAGTTTGAGAACGGAATGAGATACCGCAATTCCGATTTCACCATCGTGTTCAGCATTTAAAAAAAAATAAAATAAATCTTTAAAATGAGGTGTAACATATCAGACTGTTTCATTTTCTGAATTTATGGGTAATTTTTCCTCCCGTAAAACTCGCCAAAAACCCTCCTTACAGTGAACCGATTCTGCTCATCAACAAACATAGACTTTCGATTGCCAAGACACATTTTTAGTGCAAATTTGAACTTTTATCTCAATTCTATCGAGAGTTTTCGTCTGGAATGATACATACATTTATAAATATATAAATATACAGGGTGTTTGTTTTAAGACGGCTCAAATGCATTCCCTGCCTAAACGGAATGCCAAAGGAAAAACTTGTAGCACTTGAGCCCTTCTTTCTAAAAATGACATACCTATGGTGTGAAATGGCTATACCTAATCACATAAACTTTATTCACTCAAAAAATGATAGTCTGACAAGTAGGGATGGCAATCATACATCGATGTTTTTGAAACATCGATGTTTTTGCGGGAAACATCGATGTTTTTCCATCGATGTTTTCTGTGTCGATGTTTTTGGAACATCAATGTCGGGTTTTCGATGCATCGGCACATCGATACATCGATGTTTCAATTTTTTTTGCCATAGGCTGCTGAATGTTCTAACGTTTTTCTCACATACCTAGGAATATTATTTCTGAATTTTTAATAAATAAAAGGAAATTTTCCTTTAAATGAAAATGCCAAGGCGTGTTGGCTGATAAGTATCGATACTTCCAATATTTCTTCCGAATAGTATCGATACGGATATCTCCGATGTATCGGAAGTCTCGTGACGTCCCTTATAATAACCTTCTTCTTCTCTTCTCTTTTCTTATCCAGACGCTGTAGCCTTCCCTTCCCTTCCCATCACATCTTCTTTTTCCACTTTTATTGTCAAGGCATCGCATGGTTTCGCTTTCGCTTCTCCTTCTCGTTTCTGGCTTTGATTCCGTTTCCTACCCCGTACGTTCACGTTAGGTATACGATTTTGTTTTCTTGAAACTGAATTATAATGGTAACAAATAAAATAATACTGAAAATAAATGTATTGTTCTTTTTCAGAGCTTATCATTTTTTCTTTCAGTCTTGCGTGAAAAAACGAATAGAAATTTTATTTATAAAATAAAAAATTGATTGAAAACCATCGATACATCGATGTTTTTTAAAAAACATCGATGTTTTTGGAGCATCGATGCCGGCCTGTCGATGCATCGATGCATCGATACATCGATGTTTTCTTTTTTTTGCCATCCCTACTGACAAGTGACACCTCATTTTAAAGGTTTTTACGCGCTGAATACGATCGTTAAGTCGGAATAATAATTATTCCGAATATTGCGAAATCATATTTTGTTCTCAAACTTCCTCCAGACCATCCTCAGTTCACTGCCCATATATTTATACAGATATGTATATATCATTCCAAACAATAACTCTCGGTAGAAATGAGATAAAAAGTTCAAATTTTTACAAAAATCTCTCTTCGCAATCGAAAGGCTAAGTAGTTCATATATGGGCAGAATCGGGCTACTCTAAAGGGTGGAGGGGGGTTAGAGAGTTTTAAGGTGGGGGGGGGGGATTACTCATGAATTCCAAAAATGAAACAGTCTGACAAGTGACACTTCATTTTGAAGATTTTTTGGCGCTGAGCACGGCGGTGAAGTGAGTATTGCGATACCTTATTCCGTTCTCAAACTGGATCACTTTGAAGAAGAAGAAACTTGGTTGAACCTTGATATCTTCTTCATGGTTTGTCTGCTCTAATCTGTTGACGGAATGAGATATCGCAATTCTGACTTCACCGTCGTGTTCAGCGTTGAAATTTCCAAAAGCTGAGGGGGGGTTTTGGGGATGTTGGGTGGAAGGGGGGGGGGTAGTTTCACCCATAAATTCCAGTGACACCTCATTTTAAAGGTTTTTACACGCTGAATAAGATGGGGAAGACAGAATTGCTATATCTTATTCCGCACTCAAACTGGAGCACTTTGAAGATGGTGAAACATGGTTGTTACATCATGTTCTTCAATGGAGACGTTTTACATAAAACCAATTATTTTTTCTGCTCGAAATACTGAGAACATCAGTGAAAACCGCACGTTACTGCGACCCTTCATTCACGAGTTATGAATTTGATGGTTTAATCGTGTTGAAGGGTGTGTGAAGGATGTGATTATCCCATTATAGAAAAGTTTTTAAGCATGTAAAAGACGATATTTTCGGTTTATCGGGGAAACGATTAATTTCACTTTGTTTCTTTGTTAATCGGTGTTTGGGTTACCAATGTCCACGCCTAATAATTATCCTAATTCCCCTACACTTAAACTCAGAAGATGCAAAAAGTAATTACTTATGCTATTTCATTTTATTGTAAAACTTACCTACTTGTTTATTTAATTATTTTTTAAGGAAATAATTTTTTTTTTTAAATTTATTTCTTTTCTTCCAAAATTTCCAATTTTTGAGGGCCGCAATAATTAGCCAGGAGGGCCGCAGGTGGCAGACCCCTGGTCTACGGGCTATGGTTTCGGTCTATAGCTTTGCGAGAAAAAAATTCCCGTCGTGAGGTAGTAATTTATCACCCAACAACCCTCAATTTCGAGTGAGAAAAAAAATCGCTTTTTCCGACGGGGAAACGACAATTTATCCCTTATTTTCCAATGAATTTTAAAATTTTAGAATACCGTTGGAAAGCTGAGGTTTCTGGCCAACTTCTGCAGTAACAGTGCGAAACTTTCAAGTAGGAGTAGTTAGTTGTACAGGCGATTGAAAAAACCAGAAATTTCCTTATTTTTCTTTTTAGGCTGATTTTTTACCCGTTAAATCTGAGCATAAGATTTCGGTTTGCACCAGAGAGATAGAAAATGTAATCCTCTTTCCAACGGTATCCTCAAATTTGAGCTTACTTCGGGAAATGAGGGAGTTATGTCCGTTTTTGTGACGTAAGATCGAAAACACGAAAAAAATTTGAAAGTGAAAAAACTCGGGTTTTAAGTGGAGTAAAAAAGATGAGTCATGTGACATTTCTAGTCACAAATTAGTTGTAGGATCCATCCCCGGCGGGATGTCCGCCCTTACATGGCCCGTATAACATTCCCGTAGAATTACCGTGGGTCACTGGGATCCCATTCATTTCGAATATCATAGCAGCCATTTTCGGAAGAAAGTTAAAAAAACGCCCTCTAACTATTCATCTCTTGTATATCTTGTGTGTATTTTAGAAAGGTCTGCATAATCATCAATTCAGAGATTGCCACTGTTTCCTTTCATTTCTGGGGTGTGTAAGAACGTTCATGGTTTCGTATGCACCCTTGAAGGTGTACACTAGTAATGGAAAGGACAAGTGCACCTGATTGCGGCTGTAGGGTAATATATCAATCCTACCTCTATCCCCCAGTCCATGTTCTCATCGACAATGAAGTACTAGTTGTACCTACCAATCTCTCATTAGTTTCGGGAAGGTCGCGATTTCAAGGTCGGTTTCCACTATATGGATGGGAGTTGGCTCGTGAGATGCGGCCCAGGGGTGCCGCTCGGTCCCTTCCTTATTCCGAGACCGGTTTCGGAATCACATCATGAACCTGGAACTGAAGGTGAATCGCTCCGAAACCTGTTTCAGAAACCGTAAACTCCTTTATATATTCCAAAAATATCTTTCCAAGAAGTTCACAAACAAATTTGTCAACAACACAATTTTCAAAACCCGGCCTTCTGTTCTGTTCTCAGGAATTTTGGGCTGAAGAGGGAGTTTTTGAATGTTCGGCCATTTCATCTATACCCCCTAAATGACTTGAAAAATATTTAATGTACGTCGTACATGAACTCAATCTTTGCACAAACCATATATTGCAGTTCACAACAAGAGAATACTACTAATAGTGATCATTGTAGTTTTTTCTCATTAAACGAAAACCTTCAAGGAAAAAAAATCAATTGAGGAGCTTACTTTCAAAAGGGCTTATATCCACTTCGAACTTTTTTTGGGAAAACGAAAAAAACAATTTATGATATGATGCAAGATTGCAAAGGTTCTCACGTTTCCATTATAGTTTCTACATAGCAGTGTAAAGAACACCATATATTTTCAATTATCTACTTTACATATTGAAGGTGATACCGCCATTTTTAATTTGGATATAAGCCCATTTGATGAAAAACCGTGGATATGAGCCATTTTGAAAAAAAAATGGGACTCTTGAATAAAAACATCACATTTCCATCCCTTGTTATTTAATATAAAATTGAAAGATAAAAATAATATGATAATAATAAATGAAAGTCATACACACCAGTATCAGATGGATGAAAGCCACTTCGATGAAAAAGATTCAGTTGAACATAACGGGGTGGATTTTCAGTAAACCGATTTTCAGTGAGCTTTTAGAGGTGGATAGAAATCGTTTTGGAAGGAAATCAACTCAGGAGGTGCTAGGCTTCACCCCAAAGATTCATTTTCCACAAAAAAAACGAAAAGTGTAAAAAGTGGATATAAGCCCGTTTGAAAGTAAGCTCCTCAATTGCACTACCATATCCTACGTTTGAAGCCGAAAAGAAAATGGTCTTCACACTTATCACTAATTCAAAACAAAAACAAAAAAAGTTACAAATTCATCTACAACGGCTCATTATTTTCCCTATAGTTCACCATCTCGCCTGGATCACTGCTCTGTATGCAGGATCTTTGGGGGAATATTTCATTCATTTCTTGAACTAATTCCAATTTGAGTGGGTGAAAAATATTTCGTGAGTAAATACAAACGTATGTTGCTTGGAGGCATAACAGCTTCACCATATTCTATAGAACATGATATTGACGTCTACAATTAGTTGACGTGTTTAAGATCAGATTTTTAGTATCTTAAACACAGGAAGAACATTTAATTAATGAATATTTTAATATATTAGTGGATAAAATTTATAGGGGGCCATCATTAACCGCCTATTGCTACAACGCCTCGATTAATAGAGATTGATCGGATCAGTATTACAAAGGAGCAATACTATTGTTGCAATTGTTGCAATTGCGGTGAAATTAATATAGAGCCATCAACAGCCCAAACCCATCTAATCCCTGAAAAACGTCATGAAAATCGGTCCAATAGTTTGCAGTTATGTCTGGATCGGATAAACTGAAAGAAAGGCAGACACGTAACCGAATTCGTTAGTTATGAAATGGCAATGGAAATTTTCATTTTGGATAGCGAAATTCCGTTCACCTTGTTAAATGGAATAGGAAACGGTAGAATTTGGAATGGTTTGTACGGTACAAAAATTCCATTATAAGCCATGAGTACCCAATACAGTTTCAGTTGCAGGAGGTGCAATTTAGTTGAAAATTGAGTTAGCGATTAATTGAATTATTCGCTAATTTTGATCTGTCTAATGTGCGATAGTAGACAGTACAGCATTATTATTTGTTTCTAATAACCTTGAAATTGTCTTGAAAAAACGCGTAATGTTTTCTGACACCAGTAATGCAATACCATGACGAAACCATCAGAATTCGGTGGCAGCTGACCCGACTCGAATAGAACCAAAATCGCCATTGTGTCGTGATAGTTTGATTTAAAGATTCTTTAAATCAAACTATCACGACACAATGGTGATTTTGGTTCTATTCGAGTCGGGTCAGCTGCCACCGAATTCTATCACTTTGAATATTCTCATTCTGTTGGGGTTTAGCTTCGTGGAAACACTATAGAAATTTTTATTTGCACGATCTTGTATCCCCAAAATTATGATTGGATTTCGAAGAGTATGAAGGGATGGAGGGTGTATGATATTTTATGTGTAAATTAATTTCGTAGTGGACTGTATTTTAATTGGTTTTGATGATATGAGAATTGCGGTTCGACAGCGGGTTTACTTGTGAATTATTCTCATACGAAATAGTACTAAGGTCGCTGGTTATTAATCGCTCGGATCCACCGGGGTAGTATTTAACAATCGTACTTTTTGGGTGAAGGAACTGATGGTAGAAAAGTGTGAAAAGGTTGTAGATTAGGTTGAAAGGGGATGAAAAACTCACCGAAGTCTCGAGGCCAGATGTACTTACCCCCGGCCGGGGAACGAAGGCGGCGAAGTGTCGAAGGCTGCAGATGGTGAGGCGGTGAAGGGAGAAAATGGGAATTTTTGTAGGATAAGGAGGGTTTTGCGGTTTTCACGACTTTGATGAATCTAAGGACTCGACACAAATTCAACTCGGGGGTTCTACCGATTCTACTCGAATGAATTGAACTTGAAATTAACAACTTTGATTAAGCAAGCGGGTTGACGGGTGGCGGCAGTAACAGCTAGATGAAGACTGACTCGATGGGCCGTTATCAGAGTAGGATTACTCAGCGACATGCATCTTCATGTCACCTTTTAGAAAGTCCATTACATGTTCTTTGGCCAATACACCGCCCACCCAAAATGGAGAATTTTGTTTTTGAAATTTTTTGCAACAACTCAAACAATACAAATACCTACATATATATATATATATTTTTTTTTTTTTTTTTTTACAAACAAACTAAATCTCAAGAAAACATACAACAAGTCACAAATATTAATTGTTAATAGAATGCAATAATAAATATCAGAAGAATATAACAAAAAAACACAGGTGTTGGCTCATCTTAATCATTACCCTAATCATCGGGAATGTTAGGTAAGGGAGCGAGCTTAGCGATAGGTCTCGTCAAGGTACCTTTGGCTGTGCGTACTGTGGCTGAACGAGCGATGTTATCACCTCCTATGTGGAGTGTTTCAATTCTTCCCAAGGGCCAATCCAAGGGCTTGGATTGTCCTCGCAGCACAATCACAACGTCTCCTTTTTTCAGAGGAGGCTTGGCTTTGGTCCACTTCTGTCGTTCGATCAAAGTGTGCAGGTAGTTTGTGCTCCATCGCTTCCAGAACAGTTGAGAGACATGCTTGACCCGTTGCCATCTGGACAAGTGAGACACGGGCTCAGAAGTGAAGTCGTATTCCAACGGCGAGACTAGCGGACGACCGACGAGAAAATGCGCTGGAGAGAGGAAGAGCGTATCTGGAGAGTCCCCAACAGGGCAGAGAGGTCTACTGTTAACAATGGCCTCGACTTTGGCGAGAACAGTCGCCATCTCCTCGTACGTCAATGAGCTTGTGGAAACATGACGAATATGACGCTTAACAGCCTTTACAGCAGCCTCGGCAAGACCACCCATCCACGGAGAGTCCGGGGGGTTGAAATGAAACGTGACGTTTTGCTCAGCAAGACAGTCAACAATCGAATGGGAAGAACCACTCAATGCCTGGAAAATCTGACTCAGTTCATTCGCAGCTCCATGAAAATTAGTACCGTTGTCGCAGAAGACTTCATGACATAAACCTCTTCGTGAAACGAATCGGTTCAGAGCCCCAATGAAACATTCGGTAGAGAGATCTCCTGCTAATTCAAGATGTATGGCTTTTGTCACCATACATACGAAGAGACATATATAGGATTTGACAACAGGAGCATTACGTCGAGTACTCTGCTTGATTAGGAGAGGTCCAGCGAAATCTACTGCAGAGCGTGCAAACGGTGAACAGGGAGTGATGCGCGACGAAGGCAGATCAGCCATCAGCGGGTGGGACTCTTTGACTTTGTGGCGATAACAAATCATGCACTTGTGTATACGTTGGCGTAACAAGTTCCTCAAGGACAGAATCCAAAACTCCTGACAAATCAAAGCTTGTGTTGCTTGAGGACCGGCATGCATCAGACGTTGGTGATACGCGTCGCAGATTAGGAGAGAAAGATGCGCATCTTTGGGGAGGAGATAAGGGTGTTTCGCCGATTCGGGTAACAAGGAGTGCTTTAAACGTCCTCCTACTCTAATAATCCCGTTTTGAACAAAGGGAGTCAAGCGACGTATACGTGGCGGCAGTTGGTTCCCCTTCTCCATAGCTACGCGTATAGACGAGAGATGATGACGTTGTGTAGCACTTATACACAGCAGAAGTCCATCTTGTAGCTCCGAAGGCTGCAGAGGTCCAGACCTACGCCTGTCCCGGTGCCTAGCATTTTTTATGAATCGCAACATCCATGCTACAACTCGCTTAACCTTGGCCAACGAAGAGAAGCGCTTGATGAATGACACAAAAAACGGAGGGGTTGTATCTACAACCTGCATCGCAACAATTCTATTTTTCAGTTCCGGGAGTTCGGTGCTGAGCGGTATCCGATCCAGACTCCAAGTGGAGACCGGAGTGTAGAGGAACTTGGGCCCCGCCCACCATGAGGAAGTGTCGAGAATTTCGGTAGGAAGGAGCCCGCGAGAAGCCATATCGGCGACGTTTAGAGCGGTTGGAACATGATGCCACTGAGCGATTTCCGAACAATCCAAGATGTTGACGACTCGGTTGGCGACGTAAGTCTGGAGGCGATGCGGAGGCGTATTGAGCCAACCAAGGACCACAGTAGAGTCCGTAAACAACATAATACTTGTTATAGATAAATGGCGCACCAAAGGATGAATGGCTTTGAGCGATTGTGACAGCAAGAGGGCACCATTCAGCTCTAAGCGAGGAACTGTGACCACCTTCAGCGGAGCAACACGGGTTTTAGAATATAACAAGTTGACATCAACGGAGGATTCATCATTCGAAAAACAGCGGAGGTACAGAGCAGCAGCATAACCAAGCATGGATGCATCACAGAACCCGATAATCTGAAAATTCGGCATATCTGGTCTAGTGATGAGTCGCGGGATTTTCAGTTTATTTAGTTCAGAGAACTCCGAACTAAACTCCTTCCATCGTGCACTCAAATCCGGGGGGAGGCGTGTATCCCAGTCCAATGATCGTTCCCAAATTTCTCTAAGAAACAGCTTAGCTCTGAATATTACTGGTCCGAGCCACCCTAGTGGATCATACAGAGAGGCTATCCTCGAAAGAACTTCACGTTTTGTGAGCGCATCACCGAGCGTTTTGACATTGTAGGTGAATACATCCTTGTTGGGTTCCCATCGGAGTCCCAAAACATGAAGAGAGGAGGTTTCTCGAGACTCAAGTGAGAGCGAAGGGAGCTGATGTTCCTGAGGAATTTCCATGAGAAGAAGGGAAGAGTTGGTTGCCCATTTGCGAAGTTGGAAACCACCCAGACCCATCAGTGTTATTAATTCGTTTTTGAGTTGCTTAGCTTCGTTCTCGGTAGACACCGAGACGCATAAATCATCCATATAACAATTTTCTAATATGGCCTTTGAAGCTAAAGGGAAACGGTCTCCTTCATCGAGCACAAGTTGCTTTAAGGTACGTTGCGCTAAGAACGGAGCGGACTTGAGCCCATAAGTCAACGTTAGAAGTTCAAACTCGATAATATCAGATTCTCTACTCTCCCGATACCATATATGCTGGTATGGCGTATCTTGAGGATGAATCCAGATTTTACGATACATCATTTTGATGTCTGTGATGAGTGCTACAGGATTGAGCCGAAACATCGTTACGAGTTCACCTATATCCTTTTGCAAAGGGGGGCCTGCAAGAAGATAATCGTTCAGGCTTTTACCCGAAGATTCACAACACGATGCGTCGAAAACTACGCGGAGAGGAGAAGTAGGAGAATCCTTTAAAATTCCAAAATGCGGTATATAATAACTTCCAGGAGAAGTAGCTGGAATCATATGACCCAATTCTCTATAATCGTGCATGAACGATCGATACAATAAGTTGAGTTTACTATTTTTCTCAAGTCGTTTTTCTAAGTTGACCCAACGGCGTTTAGCAACCACATCTGAACCAAACAGATTATGTTCCCCATCAGGATTAAAGGGCAAGCGGACTTGGTATGAACCGTCAGGGCGCCTCGAGTGCGTAGAAACAAAATGATCCTCAGCGTAGCGGTGTAACGGGTCGTCCAGAGTGTGAGACGGAGAATGGACTTCTTCTGATCTCCAAAAACATTGCAATGTTTGATCCAGATTGGATTCACACGTTAGTAAGGAGACGTGAGGAGGTTCTACGGGGGGTGGAGGGTCGTGGACATCGCCCATAATCACCCAACCAAAGATGGTATCAAAGGCTGCGGGTTTGCCTTGAATGATAGAAGATCTATCGCCGTTGAATATTTGTGTAAACAAAGAGGCCCCAAGTAAAAAGTCAACTCGACCGGGGTCACAAAACGATCTATCAGCGAGATTTAGATGAGAAAAGCGGTTGTACACTTCAGGAGACAAAGGAACTGTGGGTAGGTCAGAGCACACTCGACGAACAACAACAGCTTCTGTTGAGAGAGAAATAGACGTGCTATTACCATGTGGAGTGAGTGTACACGACACTACTCCTTTAGAAGTACCCAAATTAGAGGAGAGTGCACCGTCGATATTTGTTTCTTTACGAAACACAGGAAGAGAAAGCCTTTGAACACATTCCGCTGTAATCAAACATATTTGACTTCCGCCGTCTATTACCATTCGAACTGGTTCAAATTTACCAAATTTGTTGCGAATTAGTGCCTGAGCGGTTCCCAATAAAACAATATTATTGATTGTACGAGTAACAGATGAACCCATCAACAACGTTTGTGACCCAGGTGCTTGGGCATTAGAACGTTCGATTCCGCTGTTTACATTTGAGGAATGCGAACTGTCTGCATCACGTAACTTATCAGACGAACCAGTATATGACCTTGACTTATTATTTTGTTCACTACGATGCAACGAGGTGTGATGAGAAGCGCTCTTACAATGTGTGCATTTCCCTTTAGAAGCACAACGAAGTCGATTGTGCGATCCCAAACAACGGAAACATCTGTTATGTTTTCGCAACCACTCGTACTTATCATGTACAGATATTTTATTAAATCGCTCACAGCCATACAAGGTGTGAGAGAGACCGCAGAATGAGCATTGAGGTGGAGAAGTATTGAAGGGAAGAGTAGTGGGGGTACATGAGGGAGAATAAGAAACCCTTTCATTTACTTCCGGAGTCACCAACAAGCTTTGCGGGTTCCGACTCTGTTTTGAAGGCGCTTTATAAGACGTAACAAGGGGTTTTGAGGAATTCGAACGGCGACTCAACTCTTCTATCTTACACTGCTGTTCAATAAAATCAACTAAATCCTGAAACATGGGAACCTCATCGCCTGGTGGAAGGGAACGTTCAAATAACGTCCGCATTTGCGATGGTAGGGCCCTGAATGCACATTGAAACAAAACAAAATCTTTATGGTCATTTAGGTCAAGATTATTATAGGCGGTAGAAGTAGTGCTGAAAACATCGAGAAATGATTGAAGCTCCTTTAACGAAGTGCCGGAGAGTGGAGAAAAATTCAACATTTTATCAACATAAAATGAGGCTAGATTGCGCAAATTCCCATACCGTTGGCTGATCAGATTATACGCGACGGAGTAACTAGTATTAGAAAGATTCTGAACCAATTTCAGCGGTGAACCACGTAGGGAGCGTTTGAGATATGCCATCTTAATTACATCGGAGTACCTTCCCTCGTGAACAATAGTATTGAACATACTCCAAAAATTGTGAAACGTTTCCAAATCACCATCCCACACAGGAACTTCAATTTTCGGGAGACTCATTTCCGTTTTTGGAGGTGCCACGGGATGCATATGACCTAAAACCTCCCGTTCAATGACTTTGATTTTATAGTATAAATCGTTAAACGAAGTAGTGACTTGATCAACCTCCACCCATAATGACTTATCCACTTCCAAGTTGAGCTGCATGATTTTATCCTGGATAACTTCAAATTTATCCCTCAATCGCGATAATTCATTACAACGAGCAATAAAGGAAGAGACAGTTCCCGGTGCTACTTTTGACGAAATATCGTATATTGTTTGAACTTCGGCAAACAGTTGCTCCCGTTTCATTCGAAGGAAATCGAATTGCACAGCAACGGCCGGCGATATTTTTTGTGAGTCGTCGCTATCCATGATGCTTTGCGAGTGAGGATACAAGAAGGCAGCCAACCAGAATTAAGATGAGCAAACACCAAAACCTAACAACCAATGAAATCGAAATAAATGTGTGACGTATGTACAAATGAGATACTGTTACAAATGGCGGATCCGGCCCGAAGGACCAAGAAATTGTATGATATTTTATGTGTAAATTAATTTCGTAGTGGACTGTATTTTAATTGGTTTTGATGATATGAGAATTGCGGTTCGACAGCGGGTTTACTTGTGAATTATTCTCATACGAAATAGTACTAAGGTCGCTGGTTATTAATCGCTCGGATCCACCGGGGTAGTATTTAACAATCGTACTTTTTGGGTGAAGGAACTGATGGTAGAAAAGTGTGAAAAGGTTGTAGATTAGGTTGAAAGGGGATGAAAAACTCACCGAAGTCTCGAGGCCAGATGTACTTACCCCCGGCCGGGGAACGAAGGCGGCGAAGTGTCGAAGGCTGCAGATGGTGAGGCGGTGAAGGGAGAAAATGGGAATTTTTGTAGGATAAGGAGGGTTTTGCGGTTTTCACGACTTTGATGAATCTAAGGACTCGACACAAATTCAACTCGGGGGTTCTACCGATTCTACTCGAATGAATTGAACTTGAAATTAACAACTTTGATTAAGCAAGCGGGTTGACGGGTGGCGGCAGTAACAGCTAGATGAAGACTGACTCGATGGGCCGTTATCAGAGTAGGATTACTCAGCGACATGCATCTTCATGTCACCTTTTAGAAAGTCCATTACATGTTCTTTGGCCAATACAGAGGGAGAAGGTTGGAACACTCACTAGCTGTATAGACTCGTACTATTTAGAAGGATGATAGTGAGTGAGTAATCCAGATCCAATGATGGCATTGTTGACTCTCTTGCAGATGTCAGTGAGTGATTGATATTTCGTTTGTTTCAGCTACCATAGCAGTTATCATGACGGGAAACGCCATGGGCTGGCCCTCCCCTACTCACCCACTCCTACTGTCTCCCGACTCTCCAGTCCCAGGAATGACGACTGATGACACATCCTGGATGATCTCTCTGATGTACTTCGGCAACCTCTTCAGCCCCATTCCCTGCGGTTACATCATGGAGAGAATAGGACGAAAAAACACCCTGCTCTTCCTCAACGTCATTCCATTTGCTTCCTGGCTTCTCATAATCTTCACCAAAACGGTCACGTTGTTGTACGTTGCAAGATTCTTGGCAGGTCTGTGGTTAGGAATAGTGTACACTGTGGTTCCAATTTACTTAGGAGAAATTGCAGAACCAAGAGTTCGAGGATCGCTAAGCACATTCTTCGCCATCATGACGTATGTTGGAGTTCTATTCGAATACGTTGTCGGTCCTTTCGTATCCTACAACAACCTCGCCATCACTTCCGGCACGTTCTGCATAATTTTCTACATGACATTCACGTTCATGCCCGAAACTCCTTACTATCTCGTGAAAATGAATAAATCAGAAGAAGCTCGTGAAGCACTATTTTGGTTGAGAGGAGACACGCCCGACGTTGATATTGAACTGAAAAAAATCGAAAACGCTGTAGCCCAGCAGATGGCCAACAAAGGAACAATTAAAGATTTATTTGCCACTAAAGCTAATAAAAAGGCTGTGATCACCGTAGGGGTACTATCCATTCTTCAGCGTCTCTCTGGTATTGGAGCAATGATAGCTTATACTTCCGTTACATTACCCAAAGGTGCCATACATCACGTGACGACCCATCAGTGCGTAATCGTTCTCGGATCCGTCTGGGTAGTCTCCACACTCATTTCTTCATTCTTGGTTGATCAGCTGGGTAGAAAGATCCTGCTCATAGTATCAGCTCTGGGTTGCGGGACTGCCACATTCCTCGCTGGCCTTTGGTTCCTTTTAGACGCAAAGACTGACGTTGATGTATCCGGCGTGAACTGGGCGCCGTTTGCTTGCTTCCTCCTCCATGGCTTCTTCTACTCAATCGGTCTCAACCCCATCGTTACCACCATCAAGGGCGAAGTTTTCGCCGCAAGCATCAAAGGCGTGGCATCTGCAGTAACCAGTCTGATGCTTGCTGTCGCTTCATTTTTCTTGAACAAATCCTATCAAATATTCGCTGACGAAATCGGAATGTACGCCAACTACTGGATGTACGCTGCTGGATGTTTCATGGCCGTAATTTTCACCTTCACATACGTCATCGAAACGAAAGGAAAAACCTTGCAAGAAATACAAGATCAGCTGAACGGGGTGACTCCGCCAATAAATAACAAAGAAACAATAGTAAGCAAATTGTGATTTGCCTTTTAGTACATACTGAATTTTTTTCTCCTTTTTTCACTTGTAGTATCTATTATTTATTAATTACATTTGCTCGTTGTTTTTATAAGTTTTTGTACATAATGTCTTTTACCCGGTAAATATTTTAAATTGTACATTTTGTATAATTCTCTGTCATGTACAGATTCCCTAACTTTGATGATATTTAGTCAACAACATTGACTGAAATGTAATTTAGAATTACGATTTTACTTAAGATGAGCCTGTTTTCTAAGTTATATATTTATTGCGTTCATTCCTAGGTATTTATTGCTATTCAATAATTTTATGGACTTTCTCTCTTATTTGCTTCCCTACTTTATGAATGACTTTATGTGATGCTATCGTTATTCATAGCATCATACGATTTCTTGCTATTATTGTAATGGAGTGAAATATCTTCAATGTTGATGGAACAATTTGTTGTTTCCTATCTATAGTTCCATTTTGTTATACATGCAATAAAAAATTAAAAAAAAAACGATTTGGAATACTTCTTTCCAGTATAATCCCTACATGGTATCATAGTCATGATAAAGACAACGTAAAAACGATATGACACAGGTAAGAATGATGTATGACCTCGTAGGTCCCGAGGTCTTGACAGTCTTGGCGCTCCATGAAACTCTACGGATGAGATGCAGAAGGGTGTGAGATTTGTCTCGTAGATCCTGGCAATGGGATTATTGGGGGAGGCTTTTTGTCCCAATCACAGAGGCTTCCAGACCCGACCTGCTTCAACCTCCCCAATACAGCATCCCGCCGGGTGATGACGTTTATGTATAACACACACTTATTGCTAAAGGACATCGAAATCCACAACATATGAAGCTTAATATGAATTATCTTTACATTTTAAACATGAATAGCCGAGGCTTGAAGGTGGGATAGCTGAAAACCCATTGAAATGTAGAATTCATAACGAAGGTTTCTGATGTTTACTTGAAGCCGATCAGGGGAGTGTTAATGGCGAAAAACTTCTTTCAAAAGTTTCAGACTCTAACATATCCCGTCCGTGCTATAAGTAGACCAAGATGAGCCACTTTGGAGGTTCTCATCGAGAATTGTGGACTGTAATCTCTTACAGGCAGTGACATACCCCGCTCAAGATTAGTTTCATGATGTAGAATCCGAAGTTTATAGGAAAGTCAATAGGAACTCCTAAGTATTTGATCTGCCAAGCCTGAGAATGGACATCGATGTATTTCTCTAGACCTATTCCTCTAGACTGAAATGTATTTGCACTTATTACGTGGACTACCCAAGTATGAAGAGCTTTTACAATTTGTAGTAGGTCATTGACCAGCTCTGGAAACAGGATGAGGCCCAAGTGGTTCCTAGAGGGAGCTGGTATCGGTCACTAGAAAAGCACAAAGTTCCTGGTAGACAAGATTCAAATCAATTCATTGGAAGGCCTCCAACTCCAACCCTTTTCCAATTTATTAAGTGACGGCCTATAAAACTAATTTAGGGTAACATAAAGCACACGCGGATATAACATAGCTTTTTTTTGGCATTGTTTATTAACATAAAGCCACATTTCTACAAAATTTTTGGAGAATAAGCATATTTACAAAATTACTTCATTATTACATCATTTTTGGAAATTACGTACGTTTAAAAAAGACCCCCATTATTACAAAAATGTTCGAAAAATGAAAATAAGAACTTACCTACTCGTATTAATAAAGCTTTGAACACAATGTACTAGAAATTCTTTCATAAAAATAATTATTCCACTAAAAAATGAAAAAAAAAAAAGAATGAAATGCAAATAAATGCGTCTCAATTATTAAATGATGTTGTTTCCATATTTTAGAAGAGGTCTGATTTATAAAAAACACATTATTATTGTGGTGAATGTTTAAAAAAATGGTCCTAGCTCTTTCATTCGGAAATTCTCTTTCAAGGTATTTTTGAGATTAGTAGAAGCACTCTTATCATTAAAAACGAAAGAAGTCGACTTCATATCGAATCGAGGTGTTTAATTAAGATCGGATGGACCTACAAGAAGACCAATAATTCCAACTTCTTTCGTTTTTCTAGATGTATTTGAGTCGGCAATTATTATCGACTCAAATACATCTAGAAATTCAGACTACCCAAAAATGCGTAGTGGCTATATTTATTTCTGAACACTCGTCGGAAAGTTAAGTGAAATGAAAAAACTCTGCAAATTCTTGACACAACGGTTTATTATCTTCCTTGTGCAGATCACCCTTCTGTCTATACCAGACTGTGTTGCAAATCGGCACCATACCACATTCTCACCGTACTCATACCATACCATACGAATTTCTTTCCTATCATCCCATACTGTATTATACCAAATCATACATACAATAACATACCATACCATACTCATACCATGTCATACAAACCGAGTGAATATTGAAATGTCATCCATTTCTGACCTATATTTAAAATTTCAAGTATCAAGCTCATCATCAAAATTTAATTTGTTTAAACAAATAGGTATTATTTAAACAATTTTACAGACAAGAAACCGAGTGAATATTGCATTGTTATCCAGTTCTGACCTATTTGTAAAATTTCAAGTCAATAGCTCATCATCAAAATTTAATTTGTATTATTACAAAAAGGTATTATTTAAACAATTTTACAGATGAGAAACCGAGTGAATATTGCATTGTGGTCTATCCTCGACTCACGGTTAAAATTTCTAGACTGTAGTTTACCGGGAAGATGAAAAAAGGTAGTTTTATTCTGGGAGTCTGGGGGTTGGGTCACATAACGGCCGTTTTCGACGCGAAAGTTTAGTGTTTTTCCTAAACCTTTGCGCGGTCACTGTGAACGAACGGCTGGTCGCACAAAAATCCAATTGGTCTTAAAAGATTCGTAATTTTACAGGTCATTCAAAAGTGAACTAAAAATTACACCGTTTCATGAGAATTTTTAGAGATATGACATTGTCGAAATTTCAAAGTTCGTTTTGAACCCCGTCCCCTTGACCTAGGGTTATGAAAAGTTTCGAGGATCATTGTGGGGCTGGTCCAAACCCAGAAACCAACTTTTGTAATTTTAGCTCAACGCTAACTGGGCAAAGTGCCACGGACGGCGTACGGGTGACGGACGGATTTTTTTTTTCGATTTTCTGAATCTACGTATCTTGAAACGTAAACCAACAAATTTTGAGGGGGGGGTTAAAAATTTTTTTTCTTTGGGCGATTCCAATGGTTCATTATCGAAGATAATAAACCAAAATGCTTGCATACGAGTCTGCAACACATTGGGACATTTTATGTCTTTAAAGAAGGGATTCAGGGGCCTTTGAACAATGCTACATCACCTACCCCAGTAGCGTAGTTGTTATACTTAATTGTAGTGTTCATCATAAAAGAATTGGTAATTAGACTCAGTTCTTTAATTAATGTTATAAACTTTGAATTATAGTTTAAATTATGAAGCTTGCATTCGTGTTGACAATATAAATTATTGAGAATGATCACCTGTGTGTAAACAATTATTTAAACAATCACGCTCATACCGCAGCTTGTCGGCCACGCACTCCGCAGTGGTTAACGTAATATGGTTAGGTAAATCGAGAGCTATCCAACGAGTAGTGAACGATTTTTGTACGATGATAACTGGCGAAGATAAAGTTCCGTAGCAACGAATCGGTTGTAAGCGAAAATCATCAGAAATTTTCGTGACGATTTCCTGTGGCGCTTTTCGTGTGACGCTTTTTGTGTAACGTTTTTCGAGTTATGTGCCAGAGTAAAGACATAAAATGTCGAAAGGAAATCAGTTCTTTCCATAATCCGCTATTTTCTCGTCTGTATGCTTTTATAGTTATCTAGGCTGATGCTCCTGCTTATACCTATGTACTTTACGTAACATAGCTTCCCACGGAATGTATTGGGCACACCTGCACTAAATGTATTGGGCATGTACTGGGCACGGAATGTATTGTGCACACCATCACTAAATGTATTGGGCATGTATTAGGCACGGAATGTATTGGGCACACCATCACTAAATGTATTGGGCACACCATCACTAAATGTATTGGGCATGTATTAGGCACGGAATGTATTGGGCACACCATCACTAAATGTATTGGACACACCATCACTAAATGTATTGGGCATGTATTGGGACGGAATGTATTGGGCACGGAATGTATTGGGCACACCATCACTAAATGCTCCAAAACACCTATCGGATGTCCGCAATCGCATATTTCATTGTCTCTTCTTCATATGAGGTTGAGATAAGCTGGGCACACCCCGTGGTTCGCTCTGAGTCGGCATATCATTCTGGCATCTCTTTTTGTCATGTTGATGTTTTTATACCACGGCGTGAAAGGTAGTTTGGGGTTAATTTCTTTATAAAATTTCCCTCTCACCCCTATGTCATACGAGTATAATGCTTGCCATTTTTTGTGAAGCTCTCGTTTAGCTACTGCATAAAATTCTTCCTTGGGTAATTCTATCACCATCCTGTGCGGCCCGTTTAGCAGCTCGGTCCACTTGCTCGTTGTAAAACAAGCCAGCGTGTTCGTTTGAATCCTTGAACCATTTTAACCATTCAAATACAATTTTTAAAATTTAATATCATGATTACTATCCTGGTTAGCAGAGGTTTCAAAATAAAAACGGAAGAAAAAGACGATATTTTTGTCGTACTTCCATACCTACCTAGGCATACTGCTAACTTTTCTTCACTCCCAATTGGTTTCTGAGCATTACATTCCCTCCCAGTGATGTCGATTTTAATCAGTTCATGTTCTTCACTGAACTGCTCCCGTGTTTTAAAAAAATGTCAGGAACTTCCTTAAACAGGTTGAACTCTCCGTAAGTATTCCTCCCTACATAATTATTTCTTTTATTTCTCTTCTTCTTCGCTAACGAATACAGTACAACCACTTCTTCACTTTCTGACTCAGATTCTAAATCCAGGAGGAGTTTTAATGCTGAAATCGCGAAACCTGGGTGACAGGCAACAACTGGGTTCAATATGCGCCGGCATTTCCACATCATTGTATTCATAGGTTATCATTCATCAAGTGGTTGCTCAATAACCATTTATCATTTTTGGGAATTGAATCAACTAATGAACTTATACTTGCATGAAGAGGTGGTATGACAACAGATTGCCTTTCCTTGGGAATGAGGATGCTGCAGTCGGAAAGATTTGGAACTCGTTAAAAAGAAGTAGATACATAATGCCATGGCCAGTTTGGAATTAATAATTAATAATTGCGTTAAGAGCAATACGTGACTTAAGTGACTCAGCCTGGAACTATTTTCACACGTTCAGTTACACTATACTTTTGACCTTGAATCCTTGTTTCCTCGACTTTTCAGCAAGTCGGAACGAAAATTCAAAGGTGAAAACCCAAAATTTAAACTCTTTCAGATAGACGAGTAGGTATGTCTGTGAGTCACTTTGAAAGTAAACCTTGAAAAATCGAAGAAGTACTAACGAAAAACCGCTGCTAGTTTTCCACAACGGTTCATTACATTCTGTATGAATCATTCTTCTGTCTGATTTACATTTCTGTGTCCTGTCTCCTTGTGAGTCCCGTCCTATACACAACAATAATTGTCCAATTATTGGAGTGACGAGTTAAATATTGTAGGCTCTTTGGAGAAGGTGACGAAATTCATCTCCGAGCTATCATTAAAGATAGTTGTGTGGATTATAAATAAAATAGTTATATACACTTACCATAAATTAAATTGTGATATAATTTATTTGTATTTATATAATTTATGAGCTTATTCCTGTAACTACTTGCATCCGCTATAACTTGTAACAAAAGATTCAGTAAAACTTGGTTTTCTCAGTCGATTCAAATGGTTCAGTCCTGGAAAGAATGATCCAGCACGACTGCCAAGGTGGCATGAAGCTCCCTCGTATCCGAGAGATAATCATATAATAATCAGCAATCACTAAGATTGTTAAGACCTTGGAATAATACCTCAGAATGCACAAAATGAACCATCTATTTACAGATGCTAGAAATATCAATCACTTTCCATCGAGATGAAAACATTTTGGCTGGACTGGAGCGCATGGAAAGAGAGGGAGAACGAATTTCACATGGAGAAGAGGAAAGTGAGGATGAAGACGCTCCTCTGCGTAATTATAACATGGAGCACGAAGACTTCGATGTCCTTCCAGAAGATAATGTAGGCGCAGATCTTCTGCTGCCACTCCCAAAACGTTGCAGAAAGTAAACAATGTCGCTTGATCCGTCATATCAGTCAAGACTATAAATGGGCGATCCGCTCACGAATTAGTAAAAAGAACGAAAGTGAGTGAGCGAACGATGACTCACAAAAAAACTCTGCAAATTCTTGACACAACGGTTTATTATCTTCTTTGAGCAGATCACCCTAATCCAATTAACGAACTGTTAGATGAAATTAAATTTAAAATACCATACGAATTTCTTTCATATCACACCATACTGTACTATACCAAATCATACATACAATAATATACCATACCATGCTCATACCATGTCATACAAACCGAGTAAATATTGGATTGTCATCCAGTTCTGACCTTTTTATGAAATTTTAAGTCAATACCTCATCATCAAAATTTAAAGTGTACCTATTAGATACCTATTACAAAAAGGTATTATTTAAACAATTTTACAGATAAGAAACCCCCGACTCACGGTTAAAATTTCCAGTCTGTAGTTTACCGGGAAGATGAAAAAAAGGTAGTTTTATGTTGGGCGGCTGGGGGTTGACCGACCTAACGGCCGTTTTAGACGCAAAGTTTAGTGTTTCTCCTGAACGTTTGCGCGCTCACTGTGAACGAACGGCTGATCGTACAAAAATCCAATTGGTCTTAAAAAATTCGTAAGTTTTCAGGTCATTCAAAAGTGATCTAAACATTACACCGTTCCGTTAACGTTTTTCGAGATATGACATTTTCGAACTTTTAAAGTTCATTTTGAACCCCCTTCCCATTGAGCTAGGGTTATGAAGAAATTGTGGGGCTGGATTTTAGCTCAACGCTAACTGGGCAAATCGGCGTGGACGGTGGAGGGACGGATTTTTTTTAATTCGATTTTCGGAATCTACATGTCTTGAAACGTAAACCAACGAATTTTGTGGAGGGGGGGGGGGTTAATTTTTTTTTTCTTTGGGCGATTCCAATGGTTCATTATCGAAGATAATAAACCTAAAGAGCGGTAGCTCTTCCTCCTTCTATGACGAACCGACTGGGATCGGGATCGTTTGATCACCGTCGGCACTGGCTCTCCTCTTGGAGAGTTGGAAGGTGAAGGGGATCGGATCAGCTCGTAACACCGCTCCAAGTGATCAACGATCTGTAGCGGTAGGTATACTGAGTACCGACACTGAGCGGTGAGCGGGATCGCTGGGATCGTTCAGACTTCAGATCAGCGGTTGCCATTTGGCGAGGGATCTCGTTTGATACAAGGTTTAATTGTTGCTTGGCATCCTTTATTTAACCTGCAAATGACACCTTACCTGACAAAGGGGGAGGGAATGAGCGATGAGTTATGTAGAAGAGCTGTCAACACGATCGTGTATCAAACGGTTGAAATGCAGGCCAATGTTCATACTAAGGAACAGCTGTTTGGAACATCACATGGTTTCTGTGATTTAGATGTTTTCGTTCTGAGGTACTTTTTGTGCTACGGAAATGAAGATAATTTCGAATGTTTGTCGGTAGATACTTCTATAAATTTTATAGAAACATTATTGCTGTCGTAGGTTGGTAAGTGGAACCGACATAAACCCCGGAATTATGTCGGTACATTTTATTTGTAATTGATTCATCGTCTCTACCATTTAGTTTCTGCACAAAGAAGATAATAAATCGGTTTGTCAAGAAAGTCTACCAGACACTTTTGGTTGGATAAATGTAGAACACGTAGAGTACTTATTTTTCTGGAAAGATAAAATCGTGGAAATATTCCCGAAATATTTCCAGAATATTTCCGAAAGATTGAACAAATTGGAAAGATTGCCGTTTTTTACAGAAATTGAACATGAGGAGCTCAAAAAAAAATTTAACGGACTGTTATGATCATATGAACTGGTCTTGGAGAGATATTTTGAGGACGTACGATAATAAGGTAGATAAAATATCATTTTAGGGCAAAAAGTATTGCAAATTTATTAAAGACCGAGCGTCGTGCGCAGTGGTAGCGGGAACCGTAGGAGTGGAGTGTGTTGCTCCCCTTTTCCCACAGTCTGGGTTGGAAAATCCCTTTCCACACCAAAAAATCCCACAAACGCGAAAAATGGTATTTAGACCCCCGTTTCACGTTTTCCAACTAAAATCGACGGGAAAATGGCTATCCGCGACCCGCGTCGTGTTTGCGCTCGATCCCTTTGCCAAAAAATATTGTTTAGTTTTACATTTTATCCGTCCCAGTAATGTTTTTAGAATAGAATACGGAATAAATTAACATTTTCCTAGTTATTTTGGCTTATTTCCCCTAAAAATCTCAAAAATTCCATTTTTCACGCTTAAATTCCTTCTTCCCATTTGCACTCAATAAACACGTTAGGACGCGCATTCCGTTTGGATGCAATAGCGATCCGTACCTACTAGTTAAATCTCAGTGGTAGATGCTCGCCCGTTTAACTCAGAAGTTTCTAGTGCTACCTACGATGGATACTCCCCAAATAGGTGCATAACAAACATATTTCATGCAATAAAATATATTTAAAACATTTGATCGTAATTAGAAAAATAAAATTTTGCCCAATGTTACTTATCATTAAAAAAAACATTTTTGTACCCATGAGCGGGGGTTGATGTGCAGTTTTTCTCAGAGAGCACCTCACATTGTGAATCTTTGGCTCTCTAACTTCTTTCATTTCGCTCTGTGAAGTCTGTCTGTGATACTTCGAATTTATTTATTTCATTTACACTTCTTTGGTCGATTTCAATGGTTCATCATCGAAGATAATAAACCAAAATGATACAATGGAGACTGTTTGCGTTGCGTTTTTTACGAAGGACCAGCTGCCCCAAACAGCAAAATATAGGGAATTATAAGCTAAGCTTACCTTCTGCCTTTCTTTGTCGAAGTTGGACGAAAGGGTTTAGGTGGGGATGGGAAAAGGAATGTGCGATATAATCGATCAGTGCGGTACAAGCGAGCGTTGCGGACTGACTTCATGAGCCAGGGGCAGTTGGAATGAACGACGGTGCGAGGCAAAAGTTCTGCGATAGGCGCATAAACACAGAGTTCAAGTAAACAACAGACATTTAGTTCATCCATTACCCCCCCACCCTGAAACACTAGTTTCTGAACAAGTTACAATAATTAAACAATTATTAAACAATTTACAAGTTAAACAAGTTACAATAATTAAAGGCGGTATTAAAGAAAAAAAATTTTTTGTAGAAAATATTAAGAATTCTTCATCATATATATATACAGCAGAGGTACAGTCTTGGCGAAAGGGTGGGTTACTGGGTTGGGAGTGGGCACACCTTGCCAACTGGTCGACGATAAGTGCCAAACACCGTTCTTACAGCAACGACACGCACAGCGCCGTCGTTGCCTGGATAGACTCTTTCAATGATACCAAGAGGCCATCTCAGTGGTGGGATATTGTCCTTCATAACAATAACCACAGTCCCTTCTTCTATGGGAGTGGTGTTACAGGTCCATTTTGCACGAGACTGTAATGTGGTGAGGTATTCGCGTCTCCATCTATCCCAGTAGTCCTGAATAATGCGGTCAACGAGTTGGTACCTTGATAAGCGGTTAGACTGCACGTCTCGAAGATCTTGTACTGGAAGATGGTCCAAAGATGCTCCAACAGTGAGGAAGTGAGCAGGTGTGAGAGCAGTAATGGAGTTGGGGTCGTTATTCAGTACGCATAAGGGGCGGCTATTCATAACGGCCTCAACCTGTATGAGCACAGTATTGAACTCCTCGTAAGTAAGAATCTGGCTACCAATGATGCGTTGTAAATGTCCCTTGATGCTCTTGATATTTGATTCCCAAATACCCCCAAACCACGGTCCACAAGCAGGATTAATTTTCCAATCGATACCACGGGAAGCCATCTCATTCCCAATGTGAGTTTGAAATGCAGGGGTGTTGATAAGTACTCCTAGCTCACTGAGCTGTCTTCTAGCACCAATGAAGTTAGTTCCCCCATCTGAGAGAAGAAAGGAGCATGGTCCCCTACGTGAGAGAAATCTTTTGAATGCGGCCATGAAGCAATCTGCAGTTAAATCTGAAGCAAGTTCAATGTGTATGGCCTTAACTGAAAGGCAGATGAAAAGACAAATATATGACTTAGTGAGAAGTGGTTGACCTCGTTTGCGATGGGGAGTGATAAGGAATGGTCCAGCATAATCCACTCCTGTGCGTTCAAATACTCGGGCTCCCTCAACCCTGAAACTAGGAAGTGGAGCCATTTTTGGAATAGTTGGTTTTGGGCGAGTGCGAAAGCAAGAATTACAGCGATAAATGCGTGAGCGAATGCGGGATATGGCAGCGGGTATCCAATACTTTTGTCGTAGTGATGACAATACAAGTTGTTGTCCACCATGAAGGCAATCAATGTGATATTGTTCGATCATTAATTCGATAAATCTTCCCTTAGTGGGTAGCAGAATGGGATGTTTTTGCTCAAAGGGAAGAGTGGAATTTTGGAGACGACCCCCCCCCCCCCCCCCTGAGGATTCCGTCTTGCAAGAACGGGTCTAAGTGGCGGATATTGCTGTGAATAGGTTGTCCTTTATTGAGTTTGGTTATTTCATCCTGGTACGCATCAGCCTGGACGTATCGTATCCAAAATTCTGTGGCATTGCGAATTTCATGGGTTGTGATGAATGGCGGTTTCAAATCGGTGCGCTTACAAGCTCTAAATACATAGGAAGTTGCACGTAGTAACTTTCGAAAAGTGGAAATGCGGTCCAACATAGGTGCGAGGACGTTCTGAGAGGATTTTACAACAAGAAGCGATGTTTTGACTTCTAATTCAGGCACCACTGTAGAGTTATCAATGACAGGAGCTGGCCAATGAGACTCATCTTTGCTCAACCAAGGCGGTCCGTGAAACCAAAGTGAATGATTGATTAATTCCGAAGGTGATATACCTCGCGAGAGAACATCAGTAGGATTATCATCCCCTGAAACATGACGCCAATGGTTCGAACCTAGATTCTCCTGAATTTGCGCAATGCGGTTACCAACAAATATTTTCCATTTTGATGCGTCAGAATGAATCCAGTGTAGGACAACTGCAGAATCAGTAAATGCAACGATCGAATCAAACGTGTGTCGGTGTCCATAACTTTCAATCACATGCCGCATGAGGCGGGACAAAAGCAGAGCTGCACATAATTCCAAGCGAGGAATGGTCACAACAGTGGATGGAGCTACCCTTGATTTAGCACAAAGGAGATTCGATTCAGGTATTACTCCTTGAATGACGGTGCGAACATACACACATGCCCCGTAAGCCTTGCATGAGCTGTCTGCAAATCCTACAAGCGTAGTGTGAGTCCCTTGAACAACACCTATGTGTCTGCGGAAAGAAATACGTTTCAAAAACGGAAGTGCATCTTTAAATTTATTCCATCGATCAATAATTTCAATCGACGGTGTCTCATCCCAATCAGAACCATTTTGCCAAAGGGCCTTAATTATAAGTTTGGCCAAAATTGTGACAGGTGCGACTAAACCCAATGGGTCGAAAATGCGGGCAGTAACAGACAGAATATTGCGCTTTGTACATGGTAGGTCAATATTATCTACTACACATGTGAAACAATCTTTGGCGGGAGACCACTGAACTCCAAGTACCTTGGACGAAGAGTTACGATCAAAATCAATGAGAGGTATCAAGCGAGATTCTTCTGGAATTTGAGACAACAGTGAGAATGAGTTTGATGCCCATTTAGAAAGTGTGAAACCACCTGAGGCGAACATAGCTGTAAGTTGCCTATGAAGTTCAATCAAATCAGATTCATCGTTCACAGAACTCATCACATCATCAACATACACATCACGTAGCGATACTGCTGCAGCAAGCGGATAGCGGGGTTGCTCAAGTTGAGCAAGAAGTCTGACAACTCGATTTGCGAGATATGGCGAGCTAGTATTACCAAATACAACCTTGTTAATTTCATAAACATCTAGGGGGTGGCAAGGATGTGTTCTCCAGATGAAGCGTTGAAACCTTCGATCCTCTTCTGCTACGTTGATCTGTAGAAACATCCTCTTGATATCAGCAGTGATTACAAATTTGTACAGTCGAAAATGGATCAAAACATTGAATATATCTGCGTGTAATTTCGGTCCTACAAATAGCAAATTATTTAGGGAGTATGACGAACTCGTTGGTGAAGATGCGTTGAATACAATGCGGAGTGGTGTGGTTGGGTGCTCAGGACGATGGACTCCGTGATGAGGCGTGAAATATGCACCCACATCCGAGATGTCTGAAGCACGACCAATGCGTGAGATAGTACCATCTTGCACGTACTCCTTAATTAGCGATACGTAAGAATTCCGCAAATTGGGGTTTCGGCATAGTCTACGCTCAAGTGAGATGAATTTTGCGATGCATGCATCCTTTGAGGATCCCAACAATTCAGGAGATCTACAAAAGGGAAGACGAACTGTGAATGTTCCATCAGGATTGCGGACATTAGTGTCAGTAAAAAAGCGTTCGCACTGTTCATCTACTTTGCTCAGATGATTGCGTGTTGGAACATTTTCCAATGTCCAGAATTTTTGAACAAGGGCGTCCAATGAAGGTTGCGTGAAAAAACAGAATGAATTAGAGGATTGATGTCTGGTTGCTAACGTAGCACGTCCCATTACTACATACCCCAAAGTAGTTTCTAGAGCGACTGGAGTACCTAATGTGCCGAATACCTTTTTGGTACCCACTATTGTTGGCCATAGTTCTGCTCCAATGAGTAGATCAACTTCCTTAGGTTTGAAAAACTGAACATCAGCGAGAGGCAACCCCTTCAAGTGCAAGAGATGAGCGGGTGATACTTCAGCGGAGGGTACATTGTCACTGAGGCGATCAACTACAAGTGCGTGAGCGACATAATTATGCGAAAGATCAATACGAGAATGAAAATTAAGGACAGTACAAGCGGAAATGTTCATTGGAGATGAACCAATACCCTTAACAACAGAACGGATTGGCTCCATCGGTAGACCTAATTTGTCACAAGTCTTTTTTTGTGAGAAAGTGCGATTGAGATTCATTATCTAGGAGACCACGGAGTCCGTGGGTAATCCCGTTACAATCTTTTGCTAGAACTGTGACTGTAGCCAAATGTACTGTTGATGGTTCTGCAGCATTCTTCAATAAATTCGTGGACCAGAATGTTAACGTAGGATCAGTATCTTGAGTGTTGTGATTGTGTGTATTTGAAACATGAAGCGTGGTAGAAACGGAAGATTGTGGATTACAACTCTGTTGTGAATAAGTGCGATGTAGAATCGTGTGATGTTTCTTACGACATCCCTCGGCTTTACAATTTGAAGTGGATTTACAGGCCTGACTTCTGTGTAGTGGAGACAAGCAATTGAAACAAATGTTGTGTGATTTAGAGTAGTTCCAACGGTCATCAACATTCAGTTCTCTGAATTTAACACACAAGTACAGGGAGTGATTATTGGCGGAGGAACACAATGGACAGCCATTCGGAAAGATTCCAGCTTTAGAAGATGCAGGATGCGAAACACTGGGCGAGTTGGGTTCCTGAGCCAACAAAACATGAGAGTTTTGCGTGTTTTTATCAAAATTTGACCTTGTTTTCCCACTTGACACCTTATTAGAAACAGTAGCCCTACTCAATATTTTCGCCTGTTCAGTGACAAAAGTGACAAGATCGGAAAATGCGGGAATACTCTCATTTGAGCGGTTATTGTTCTCAAATGACCTAGTTGTTGAGGGATCAAGCTTCTTCAAAGCGATATGTAGAAACAAATAATCAGCAAGATCATTGAATTTCATCTGCTTCAGTGCATTTACGGGCTCGACAAAATTGCAAAGAAATTCATCTAATGATTTCTCAGATTCAGCGGAAAGAGACTTGAAATTCAATACTTTTTCGAGATAAGTAGAAGCGAGCGTCCTCTTATCTTCGAATCTATTTTTAAGCGTCTGTAGAATGAGATTATAATTCTCGGCAGTAGGTGGAATTGAGGTACACACTGCTCTAGCGGAACCTTTCAAATGTGAAACTAAATGCGTGACTTTTTCTACGTCACTATATGCGGGGTTCTCATGAACAATTTTGACAAATACTTGGTAAAATATGGGCCATTCCTCAGGCGCACCATTGAAGGATGGTATATGAATCGGCGGTAGTTTACTTCCATGACAATGACTATCTCCTGAGCTAGGCTGAGATTTAGAAGACGTAGTGGCTTGTCTTCGTGTTTCAATCAGATGAAAAACATCGTTAACTTCGCAATACAAAAGTTCGAATGCCTCGACTTCACTATCGGTAGGTGTAAACTTGGCTTTCACCGAAAGCGAAATTTCGATGCAAGCAATAAAATCTGAGCGTATTGTACCTACGGTTCTAGCGCCAGATACGAAACCAACAGAATACTTATTGTCAGTTCGGACTTTTATCGCCTGATCATACAGGTCTTGAATGCGTTTGAACAACATTTCTTTCTTTTTCTGTAAAACAGCCAATGTGTTTTCCTCAGCTGAGGTGGACATTGTAATTTCAGTAATGAATTAAATGAGCAGATGTACCTACAGATAATCTGTAGTGAGTGACCTCTGTACCCAGATAAAAGTGAGTGTGTGCAAAGTGAGTGCAGTTCTGGAACTGGAATGTCTGAACAAGACCGTCTGTCTCACATCAATAGTAAAAGGTCACTTTAGCGAAATGAGCGGATAGTAATTGAATAATGGTTGAAATACGCTATTATTCCTAAGAGGTATAAAATATGCGTATAAAATTATTATGCGGAATGAAATTATTATGCGGAATGAAATTATTATGCGGTATGAAATTATTATGCGGTATGAAATTATTATGCGGTAAATTTGAGCGTGAGGAAATTTCGGCACCACGAGTGAATTCTGTTCCGAAAATAATTTGGCTCGAAGCTGACCAAAAAGATGTTTGCGTTGCGTTTTTTACGAAGGACCAGCTGCCCCAAACAGCAAAATATAGGGAATTATAAGCTAAGCTTACCTTCTGCCTTTCTTTGTCGAAGTTGGACGAAAGGGTTTAGGTGGGGATGGGAAAAGGAATATTTTAAGGCTTTTCTACCTATTTCTTCGACAGGCGATGGCTCAATGCGCGAATGGAGGCCAGAAATCACTCGCGGTGCGAAATACTCCCGAGCGAATGTAATTAAAACAATAATTATGAAGATATATAAATGTGCGATATAATCGATCAGTGCGGTACAAGCGAGCGTTGCGGACTGACTTCATGAGCCAGGGGCAGTTGGAATGAACGACGGTGCGAGGCGAAAGTTCTGCGATAGGCGCATAAACACAGAGTTCAAGTAAACAACAGACATTTAGTTCATCCAGAGACATTTTTTTTTCATACCCTACGAAACTTTCAAAGTCTGCCAAAAGTGAACTTGACTTATTTTAAGCAACGTCCTTTTATGGACCTCTTCAGTAATGTTCCTGTAGAGGATTAAACCCAAAATCAGCTGCAACTACCTGCAACTTATTGTTTTTCAACTGTTTCAGTGCTGCAAAACAAGTTTTCACCTATTGCGTAATCACACTGCTGAACTATATATTTAATGTCGCATTACCAAGTATATTACATTATTTGCAACAGCAATAACATTTGTTTGCATCTATCTCTTGCATTGCCAACAAGGAGCACCTTTTAATGAAATTCTGATTGATACATTATGGATGAATATTATGGGGTCGATTTTAGACCCCATGTTTATAGACATTTTTTGTTCAGCATAAAATCTCCTAGAAGAATCCGCATTCAGAAAATTTCGCTCCCATAAAATCGGTTTTCCGACCACTGTGCGCCGCCAGAAGGCAAGAGAAGACAGCGCATGGCCCCTGAACTTCGCAGCGAGCCAAGTTAGAGCGTTTAAATCTATCTTTCCAATATTTCCAATATTAGGTCTCGGAAATATTTCGGAAATATTACCGAAATATTTCCAATTTTTCCGGAAATATTCCCGACCTTTAGTACTCTAAGAACACGTGAGGAAGGTATCGCACACCCCTCGCATTACACCTTGTATAAATACAACTCATGAATAAATTAGAATTATTTTATTCGTGGTATAAATGAATAAATTAATATTAGGTCAGGAATTTGTTTGTATACTGAAGCATCACTGAGCCAACCCCCCCCCCCCCCCCCTCACTTCTTACTACTTCTCCAACGAATGCACAATATTTAACTCACTACTCCACTTAATTCGTTCAGTTACGGGACCCACAAGGATGTTACAATGTTACAAGGTATGTCACACATACCTGTGATGTAGACAAAATATAATGAACCGCCGTGGAAAAATTTGCGGGTTTTTTGAATCCATCTTGATATTGTCATCTTCTGGATAAATGTCGCGGAAAGAGATTGTGAGGGCGAGTGCACATTGTGTGGATGTAGAAGGAGGTGGTTGGGGCGGTGTGAGGATTGAAGAGGGAGAATTCTAAGCGAAAGATCTGCGGAGCCCAGTTCAGGAAAAGTGTTGTTTGCTGAAGGATGGCGACAGGGGGATGTTAAAAGGGCGGCGAAGGGTTGAAGTAGGTTAGCTCCAGAGATGCTGCGCACAGATGAGGAGGAGGTCAGAGGGTAGTTGGGCAGTGAAGGTAGTTTAGTCGCTGGTCCAGAGGCAAGGGCTGTACATCGGCCCGTTCTTCGCTATGTAACATGATCAGCCTGTTACCCGTCCTCATCATATCCTTCCTCTCAGGTAAATTAAGTGCTTTCATCAATGACGTTCATCTACTCACCAGCACCTGCGTCGATAGTACACGAAAAAGGCACGCCCATTCGTACGATATACATATATTTATAGTATGCTGTATGGCAAGTACGGTGTATGCGAGATGGCGCTCGCCGGAGGGGAAGTGGAGAAGTGCCTACTACAATAGTCGGATTTGAAGTTGGCACAAGTCCAACACAATAACAAGAGTAGGTACTTGTGCCTACCTCTGTACGTACTCGAACCCAACGCCCTCACGCACCTTGTTATTGACACCTGAATCCGCTTTGTTGATAATTATCAACCATTATCACCCCTCACCCCACGCATGAATTGACAACAGAACAATACTTCTATTATTTACTAAATGCATATGCATTATTTACGAATAGCCTGTCGCAGTCAAATGTAGTATTCTACGGAAATTTTGTCAACTAGTGACAACTAGGTGCATGTCACTGAAACAGCCCAACACTCACCAAAGTTAGGTTCAATCATTCAAGTTGTTCAACACTCATCAAATTTTATTCATTTTACCTGACGGTAGTTGCAATCGATGACAAACAATTTGGCATTGTTGCTTCATAAATAATTTAAGCATTGTTTCAGAAATAGTTCCTAACAAAATGTCCAACTTGAATTCATTATGATAACGTACGGAACTCCGATAACACCGCTTTTTATGCCTCCGGCATACATTGCACAGTGTATATGGATATATTTATGTATCCCTCATCAAGATAGCAATGAAATTATACGTGAACAATAACATCTACTTCATTTTCAATTATTCACCAGCCCTTGACATATTGACATCGGTATTCCACTTGTTAAATAATAGTCCCCTCCATCACTTCGGACATTTCAATTAACTTTCAATATACCGCGACGTTTTGATTATTTCACATTCCACTTAATAAGCAGTACAATTCGTTCAATACTTCGGAAGAAATGAAGTTCTAACAATATTGCGATGAGGTACCAACATTATAACATCTATGAATGACTTGGTTCGTACCATTTATTGTTGATACTGATCATATTAGTGTTATGTGTAAAGGAGACCCATCATTTATACAACGCAACATATCAATACGCGTGTATGCATCAGGATTCACAAGCCAGATCATTTTTTACCCACTTATTTATATATTGATGTAGTCTGGTTCCATCACAAATCATAGTTTATTCATTTATTATCATATTTTATTCATAATTAGTTCAATTGCAATTCGTCTACATTGAATGCTACTCAATGATTAGCTCTCCTTGAATTACAGAGGCGATTCTGGTTCCATGAAATTCAATTTTTCTTTTCCGTCTCTGACACTACAACGGTATTGAAAATCCTGAATTTTTAGGCGAAAAACATTTGAAAAGTCAGGAAAATTTACATGCTCAACGTATGTAAATGACGGGGGTAAAAGACTGAACAACAACACGGGCCAAGCCAATCGTTTCGTTTACTTTCTACTGATTCTGGGTAGGCGTCATTACAACCGTATCGACATTTGTGCTTACAGCTCATACATGATAATATCGTATTATGTTATTCTTCCTTCACCCTGGTTACTGTTATAACTAGTACTGAAAAGTATAAAATAATATTTAAAAAATACTATTATAGATTGCCTATCCCATTTCCAATTTACTCTAATTTAATTCATTTACTATCATAGATTGCCCACCCCATTTCCAATTTAGACAATCTATCTATCATAGTTAAGGAATTAAATGACAGTGAATCCCATTTCCAATTCACTGAAATCAGCATTGAATTAATTTGGATTGTCTACTTGTATTATTTACTGGCGGCGCCCCACGTTTTTCACTCCAAATATTCCAAACAATATTTTATAAAGTATATAAACAATATTTCATGGCCCTTCTACAATTATTTTATACTATTTACTCCACTTTAAAGAATTTAAAAAGTAATTTTCTTTTTTAATTTTATTTATTATTCACATTGAATACAACTTGTTTTCCTTTCAGTACAACCTTTTACACGTTCGGTGAAGAATATGTTCGCACCTCCAAACATATTCCCTTTGAACATTGCCGCAGATTGCGAATAGATTGACTGTCAGTTTGACTCTTGATCATTTTAATCGGGACAGCTATCAGCGTTCTCCATAATTCTCCACCGTTCCTCTCTTATGATGGCCGACGATCCACTAAATGTTTTGTACCGCCCGGTATTCTGGTAAAAACTCTTCGTACTGGATCCGTCTCATTCATTAGGCCCTTCTGAGGCGTTCCAGTTCGACTGCCCACTTCAACATAATTGTATTGGTAGTATGGCTCGTCATTTCTCCTCCTCATTCGTCTCAGTCTCAGTCTTCACCGTGAGTAACAGAACCCTCTGGTTTATCCTGAGTAGGTCTTCCGCTCGCTTCCACATTTCCAACATCTTCGATCTATATGCCAAAGCTGTACTTGAATGAAAGCCCAGTACGGATCTCTTTCAACACTCACATTTAACCTGGCGAGAGAGAAAGCAATATTCTGCAAAATCGCTGACGCATTGATCAGAAGGATAATAATTTATTCATACCGTGAATTCAGGGTTTGGAGAACGCAATTAATATGAAATACGCATGACTACCGACGAACGGAACTTTTATGAATGTGGTTGAATGTAGTTGGATAGCAAATATAATTGGAGGGGGGTTTAGGTTTGCATTAATTTTCACATGCGACGACTACGGAGGGGAAAATACGTCGAATAGTACGTTGATTGAAGTTTGTGGAGGGGGGAGGGGGATCAAACGATTAAAATCCATTCAAACGTTTGACCACCTTAATGAAGGAACCGGTATCATATTTATAGCAGTTTGAGAAACTTCGGAAGAAGCGAATGGGCTAAGCTGGGGATAGAGGATGAGGTGAATTAGGGTAAGGGGAATTGATAGAAGAGGAAATGAGAGAGGCCGTTACGATAGGAATTGGATATTTACACAAATTATTATCTTTTACTTTAAGTCATCAACTCTATTGCCGAAGTTCATCAACTACTCCATCAAATTCGCGCTACTGTGCAAACAATAAAATAATGTACGCCATGGAATCCTTTTGAGTCGTTGTTGGTGAATGAAACACCTCGTCAAAATCTTCAACCAGTAACTGGCGCAGCAACAGAAAGAGAGAAACAACCATAAAAACTACATTATTATGGAAATAAAGTTGATTCATTGACCCAACAGGAGTTTCATTGACCTACATTATTTTGGAAAGAGAGAAACAACCATAAAAACTACATTATTATGGAAATAAAGTTGATTCATTGACCCAACAGGAGTTTGGCAGGCAGTTATAATAGGGTTAGACGCCAAAGAAGGTTGTAGATGACTGGTATTTTCAATTACTGAAACAATGAGTCAACTGAATTCAACACATGGGTCGCTGTTTATGTTTTGACTATTATTGTCTTCTACAGTTCTTACTATGCGTAACTAGGTACTGTGGGACTACTGAGAAAGAGAGAAGTGAAGTAAGATGGGGCATAGGAATTGGAAAAAAAGGTTGTTTTTGGGGGAAAAAAACTAGTGTTTGGAGAGAAAAGCCAGTTAGTTGTAAAGATTGGTCCATTTCACGTAAACACCCCTTTTCTTTTCAATAGAAACAGTATGTATACTCAGACTCAGATTTTTGACAAAGATTCGAAAAATTATTTTTGCCCACTCTTGCGCACGTGCGCAGTCTACACTAACTTCCTTATTTCAAATTTATTGCAGATTCGGATTCTATGCAAAATTTCATGAAGAAATTACCGCTTACTTTTTTTGGCTCGCGGAAACGTGCGCAAAGCTGATTTTCGCGCGACACAAACAGTTTCTCTGAACCACTACATACCGCATATGACTTTGCAGTATTTTTAACGCTGAATCACGTAGTGTAGTTAGTTTTTCAATTGGGGAGAAACAAGGCTCTTCTTTGAACAAGTGCAACAGTTGAACGACATTCGAGTTTGGAACCGACGACCTACGAGTACTACAATATCCGACACATTATAATAAATTCCCTAAATGAAACATTCTGACAAGTAACACCTCATTTTAAAGGTTTTTTTAAATGCTGAACACGATGGTGAAATCAGAACTGCGATATCTCATTCCCATCTCAAACTGGAGCACTTTGAAGATGAAGAAACGTGGTTGATACTTTAGATGTTCTTCATGGACATCATGTTCTTTAATGTAGACATTTTACATAAAACCAATTATTTCTTCAATAATTCGCTCTTATAGCCATGCTGCATGACTGTGGTTTTTTTGTTTTTTTGTTTATCATCTTTGATAATGAACCATTGGAATCGACCATGAAACACGAATTTAAACCCTCTACAAAATTTGTCTGTTTACGTTTCATGAATCCGAAAATCGAATTGATAAGGCGATTTGTACAGAATATCATGAGCCGTTTTGGGAAATCTTGCAATGTTTTTTATTCTACGAACCGTAAAGCAGCTGTTCATGATTAAATCAGCGGTTCTTACCCATGGTACAGCTAATAGGAACGTCTGCCGCGTAGGTAGGTTCACTAAACCAATATATCCCCGTGAGACACCGAATGGGTTAGATTTGTATTTACTCAAATGTGTATGGTATATTGCTAATCAACTAGTTTTTATTTATGTCAGTGGAAATAATCATCAGTTGGAGGAAGAGTATGTTGGAGAGCGCGATTTGAAATGGACCTGTTGATAATATTTCTCCACCGAGTTTCTTGCCCTGAAACTTATGGATTTTCAACAAGAAATGACGTTGAACCAGTGAGAATCCCTGGCGATCGAATATCACAGAACACTAGCTAACGAGGCAGCTTGTTGTTACAGTTAGTTGCCAACTACTCTAATAGTTACTGACTCTGCTCCCTCCAGCTATATTATACTCACCTGCCAACTTTACTAGCTTGAAACCAATGATGTTGGGGTTGTCCATGCAATTCGAAACTCCGGCTTGGTCCTAGTAATTAATGAGGTCCCAACACTCTTTGTTAATGTTGAAAAGCTAGAAGACGTCAGTTGAATCAGGGTGGTCCATTTAACGTGAACACCCCTTCCCTTTTCTTTTCAATAAAACAGTATATTTGAAAATCCAAAAAGTCCTTGTCCAATGATTTTTGACAAGGATTCGAAATATTATGGGATGAAAACTCGAAATGTAGATGGACGAAATTAATGATAAATAATGATAAATAATGTAAATAAATGACTAACTGGATAACCCGGTTAGTTGGAATACTGAAGATACCATCACTGAGCTAGCGTTTCGTTAAGTAGCCTCTCTGTGGCCAAATTTATTTGCCTTTATTGCCACGTGAACTGTAATAAAAATTCCTCTTTTAGGTACATTCTGCATCAGACCCTCCGGGAATGAATGAATGTGAATGACATTCACATGCAATACATTGTACGTTATGTTGTCTCTGTGATTCTGAGCCATATTGCGGCGCCCTGCTCAGTCATTAGCTCGCCTCTAGAGCGAGACTTTGCTAGGGAAAAACCGAAGGGGAAGGAGAATATTCTTTTTTTTTTTTTTTTTTTTTTTTTTTTTTTCATTTTATTAATGGATTGGGGTCGCCAGGGAGTGAGTGAGGCGTTCATTATTACAGCCGGAGTTGAAAAGAATTGAATGAATACGTCAAGAGGTCCCTCCTCCCTTATCCCCGCCATCCTATCACGCTTCTAATATCTCTGATGATGAGCCACTTTCATAGCTCTGATGATCAGCAGCCCGTCAATAAACGTTGGTTTTGCTCTACCGACCTTTAAGAAGAAAGAGAAAAAGAGAAAAAGTCGGGGAAAAAGTACTTGAAGATAAGTTTGTGTCATCCTCGTGCGTGATCGATATCAGACGGAGAGAAGTTCCTCGATGTTAAAAATGCCTACAACCTGCCTTGAGAGAACGCGTAATATACTCGTATGTTTATTCAATCCCTCCCTGCGATGAAACGAATTACGGATCCTGGAAAAAATTAATTCAACTGAATCTGAAAAGACCACATCTCACACGTCATTCGTCCAAAAATAAACATGATGAAGTTCCACGTATATTTCTGAACATTCCAAAATATTACGGTCAAACACATACATTAACTAAAAAACTCTGCAAATTCTTGACACACCGGTTTATTATCTTCTTTGAGCAGATCACCATAATCTGATTAACGAACTGTTAGATGAAACTCTAGCTCATCATCCTGCAGCATGACATATCGAGGGAATTTGTGGAATTACGAGATCGTATTTCTCTCAACCCTCAATGTACGAGTACTATAAATTGAACTAGTTGCGCATAATTTATGAACTATAAAAATCAATTTTGAACTCTTCTTGTCTGCCAAACTATTTATTTTCAAAAACTAACGTGCCCCTGGAGAGTTGGTGTACAAAAAATCAACTCTCGAGACACTCAGGGGACCGAGCTACGGGATGGTGAAAACGAACGAATATTGAAACTTTGAACATTTCAAAAATCAAAAAATTCATGTAGAACGGTATAGTTTTTAGTTCACATTTAAATAGAGTTTATTGTTAGAATTTTTAAGACCATCCGCAGCTTTGTACGACCAGCCGTTCGTTCACATTGAGGGCTCAAAGTTGGAGCAAATAAAAATTGGGCAACATGAGGTGAATCATGCGGCAGCCTGTACGGTCTAGATTCTAACAGCACATGGTTTTCAGATATCGAGTTAATTGATAATAATTAATAACAAATATAAATAATTATTAAAAATAAATCATAAACATTATTAATAACTACCTAACAATAATAATTATTGTTATTAATTATTGGTATTAATAATAATTTTCATATCTATTGGTTTAAACAACTTAGATTTTGATGATGAGCTGGAGTCTTGAAATTTTAAAAATGGGTTGCAGAAGGATGAAAATGCAATATTTACTCGGTTCCTTGTCTGTGAAATAGTTTAAACAATACCTATTTGTTTAAACCAATTAAGTTTGGACATTGAGCTAGAGACTTCAAATTTCAAACATGGGTCACAGATGGATGACAATACAATATTCACTCGGTTTCTTGTCTGTAAAATTGTTTAAACAATACCTATTTGTTTGAACAAATTACATTTGAATGACGAGCTAGAGTTTCATCTATCGAATTTCAACTATCATTTCGTTAATTAGATTAGGGTGATCTGCTCAAAGCAGATAATAAACCTTTGTTGCAAGACTTTGCAAAGTTTTTTCCTTCATTCCTTCGGAGAGCTTCCATGAAGTAAATCATGTTTCGAAGTGAATCAACTTCGGAATAAACAAAGATTTTTACCCCAGAACAAAGTAATATTTCAAAATATTATTAAAATATTATTTCAGCAAAAAATACTCAAATATGAGTGAAATATTGATTCTACCACAAGTTGCTACCGGTTCCTGTAATTTCACATATATGTAACTAATTATATAAGTAATAGTCAACACTTCTGAAGAATTTAGTGCAAGACGAAAGAAAGTTTTCAGAATGCACAAGGTGTAAACCACGGACAGATCAACAAAAGTTAAATTCATAATGACGGCATGCCTTTTTATTGCACGTTTCCAAGGTACCTGTTTAACCAGAAATTTTCAATATGTACAATGAATCCCCCCCAAAACAACTCCGTTTTAAAAACTGGCCCGCCAAAAAACCTCAGCCGCAAAAAGGAATGATATCCATTTTTCCCGCCAGCCACATATATAGGATGCTCGGTGCTTCGCACCTCGCTGTTGAGTGTGCATATGAAAACCTGATCCTCCTACCCCTAACCTCCACCGTCAATGTTTTCCTGTTCCCTGTCTCCTTCCCACAACCCCCTCTCACCCTTAGTCACCCTATGTTTCACCTAATATGTTTCCTCTGTTACACCAGCAGGGAGCTTTACGCTTCTTTCAATGCTGTTGGCGGGAGCTGTTTGCCAGATGAACAAGCCTGAATTGAAGAATTACTATATTATAAGTATTACTGGCGGTCACGAGTAATCAGTGGTGGTACACCTATAATGAAGTAATGCTTCAATTCAGGCTTGTTCATCTGGCAAAAAGCTCCCGCCAACAGCATTGAAAGAAGCGTAAAGCTCCCTGCTGGTGTAACAGAGGAAACATATTAGGTGAAACCGAGGGTGACTAAGGGTGAGAGGGGGTTGTGGGAAGGAGACAGGGAACAGGAAAACATTGACGGTGGAGGTTAGGGGTAGGAGGATCAGGTTTCTATATGCACACTCAACAGCGAGGTGCGAAGCACCGAGCATCCTATACATGTGGCTGGCGGGCAAAATGGATATCATTCCTTTTTGCGGCTGAGGTTTTTTGCGGGCCAGTTTTTACAACGGAGTTGTTTTTGTGGGGATATCACATCTTTTTGCATGGCTAGTTTTCGAGTGGTACCTACTTATACAATACGGTTCAATTTAACAAAAGTACCTACGAGGTAACTAGTAAATTTTTTCCTAAATGAAGTTTTGTCCTAGTCAAAATTTAGTAAAAAATTAGTACGCCTACTAATTTGCCTTTTTTTTCTTCTTTTTGTGACAAGAATAATTATTTTTTGGAAATTATTGTTTGTTACCTACCTATCTGAAATGTGTTTGAAAAATAAGTAGTTTTAACATTTTTGCGAAGTTGGCTAAATTTTCGATTAATTAAAACAATTAACAATTTTAAAAAAATTATCAAAATTTAAAACAATTATTCTTATTATTAAATTAAAAAAAAATAGAAATAAATTAGAAATTTGAATGAATTTGAATTAGAAATTTTTTGAAAATTTGTTGCATTTTTTCTTGGGGATTGTGCAAATTTTTGTTGTTGAGAATCATTACAATAATTGTAATTATAGGCGTCGAAGAGAAAGTGGAAAGAGAAAGTTTGCAAAAGGTAAAACGCACGTTTTTATACCAAAAATCGCGAATAACTCGAGAACCGTTGGGAAAAGTGACAAAAGTGCGCTACCCTCATTCGAAAGCCCATAAAATTTCCTATCGATCTTTAAACAGGCGCCACTCTACGACAATTTTTCTGACCACCGTTCAACTTTGATGTTTTCGGAAATTAGCCAAATCAGTAGATGTGGAATTTATTCACGTATTTTTGGCTGTAGATTAGTCGAATCGATTGAGATTTAGTTCAAAATTATTGAGCATATACTAGACAACCTAGCGGACATTTTAAGACCAACCGCACCAATTTCTATCAATTTTGGCAGCAGTTATTGTTGAAAATACAAAAATCACCATAACTCCTTTATTTTACCCCTTAGAAAGCTCATTTTGATCTCAAATTAAACAGTTTTAGAAGCTGAATACAACTAAAAAAAAAATCTGAAAAAGCTTCAATTTTGAAGGAGTTATGACCATTTGAAATTTCTAAAAATTACTATTTCCCCCCTAATTGTGGGGGGAAATGGGGGGAGAGAGAAAAAAGGTTCTAAAGGCACTCCCTTGGATCATAACAAACGTGTGTGCAAAATTTCAGCTCGATCCGATTTGTCTGCTGGGCTGTAGCCCCGTCAATGAACAACAACAACAACAACGACAACGACAAGAAGAAGAAGAACACGAAAAACGTGAAAAATAGTGGTTTTAAAACTGTTATACCACCGACACCTGATGTTCCCGAGAGCTGAAATTTGGTTTACGTCCTCACGTGCCCCTGGAGAGTTGGTGTACAAAAAATCAACTCTCGAGACACTCAGGGGACCGAGCTACGGGATGGTGAAAACCCCAACTTGTTCCGTCGCGTAATCAGTGTCTCAGTCGCTTCGGTTTTCAGGGCTTCGGTTTTCTTGGCGGGCGGGACGCTCCCGCGTCCCTAGAAGAATCCACAACAAAAATCTTTTCACTGACTGAAACATGAGAAACTTTCCCACATCAATAATAAGCCTCCTCCACTTCTCTTCATATACATACGAGTCCAATTTCGGGTAGTTGGATAAAATATTTTTTACCGAGGGTGGACATTAAGCAGCTTTCATGCATGTTCAAAGGCAGTCAACTGGACGAACGTTTAAATTTGTATGCTGTTAGCAAATGCTCCCTCGGAAATCGATGGAGCGGCGAGATTGTCTCGATTCTCTTCGACGCCAATTTCATCAGTCGGCCGCTGGTAGTTACGTATTTTTATTCATTTCTTCTTCTATTTCATTTCAATGTATCACATACAGTTACAAGTTGTCCACGTTTGATGCTTGAGCTCGAGTTGTATTGACCCAACCTGACACATCTCTTTTAGAACTCGTTGTTCAACATCAAAGCGTATATTACGAGGACATTGGTGTTTTCTTTTTCCTTCTGGTGTAGACTACCATAAAGCTGTATCACATACCGGGGAATTGAAGTGATTTAATTGATCCTATGATAGAAGTCTCTGTAAATAACGAGCGAACGATTTCAACGAGAGTTGGGATAACGAACTGGACTCGAAATAACCGAATGTTTGATGATGATATGACCTCATTTCCTTGTAACTTTGACGGATGTGAAAGCCGGTAAATTCATCTTCAATCAAGGCCCATTTATCAACAGTTGTACAGAGACCCTACCACTGTTTAGAGAACATACACTGAACCAGTTTATATTGTTTAGAGGTTGACCATATAGGACGATATTTACTAGCGTGAAAATCATTCAATAAATGCCGCTCCCCAGTCTATTCTCCGCTGCCTGTTTGTCGTTCACGGTATCTATACAGGCCAATAGTGAAGCAGCAGTATTCTCCTGTTGCCCGTCAACGCAAAATTCAAGCATCTCAAAATATCCAAGGTCGCGAATACACTTTTTGTAATCCAAAATATCTAAACTGTCATGTTTCGAACCATGTGAGAGACCATTTATTGAAAAAAAAACTCGACAAATTCTTGACTTGGCGGTTTAGTATCTTCTTTGTGCAGATCTCTTTTCCCTCATTTCTGTCTAAATCACGAAATGTTAGAGAATTTGAATCTTGAATCAATGAGATGCAAGAGATGTTAGAGATGATGATTTAATTACAAATAATGTGTACCAATGTTATTCTGGGGTTTCTACTTCCACATACCTACTTCGGTAATAATTTATTAATTAACAATTCATTATTATTTGTACTAGGTACTTGAAAGTATTAAGAATTACTATTAATTATTCAAAACTAGGTTTCATTAATTACTATTTATTGTTATTAATTATGATTATTAGCAGTATTTATTGTTATTAATTATGATTAAATGTTACCAATTATTATTATTCATTAACTTGATGTCTCAACATCAATGTGCTATTTGAATCAGCCGGGCCAGTATGAACATGAGCCGACAGCAGCACCCTGTCTCGAAAAAACTCTGCAAATTGTTAACACCACGGATTACTATCTTCTTTGTGCAGATCAACATGCAAGAGATGCTAGAGATGATGAATTAATTACAAATAATTTGTAATTCTGGGGTTTTTATTTCCACCTACCTACTTCGGCAATAATTTATTCCCCCCAAAAAACACTCCGTGTAAAAATCACCCTCTCAAATCAACAGCAAAGACTTAAGTCCGTTAGAGAGCTGACCTTTTGGTTCATTTTTTAGCTGACCTTCACACTTCTACTATAATTACGGTCAGATTTATCAGATAATTACTATAAGATTACCAAGCGTTTAAAAAACAGGTGATTTTCAGAAAAATTCTCTTTTCGGACTCCATTTTCACTCATCAGTTCACTCATTTCCACGTGAGAAAAACTTTCTTAGGGATCAAAGAGACAGGAAATTTAACGCTCTTTCCAACGGTATTCTCAAATGTAAATTTCAGCGCAAATGAAGGGAGTTATTGGATTTTGAGTGAAGTAATGTCGAAAACACTGAACAAATCTTAAAATTGGAAAAAATCGGATTTTGAGTGGACTTTGAGAACAAATTTGGGCTGGAAATTTAATGTACAAGAACACTTAGAAGAGCTGTCGGCCACTACTCGTGTTACCTACGTCCTGTATAAGCCATTTCTTCGTACTTGAACCTACGTCGGCAATAATTTATCCCCCAAAATACACGCCGTGTAAAAATCACCCCTCGCAAATATCGCAAATATCATTCTACAACAGCCGGAAAAAGTTATGATATCCACTTTCCCCGCTTGCCCCTTCCCTTCCAACTGAAGAGATGTCCTAACCACTTCACAAGCACCGTACCCGTTTAAAAAACTCCCCATGGCGAGACGTTTTTATTACTACACATCTAATACATAGATGGTTAGGACATCCCTTTAGTTCGAAGGAAAAGGGCGAGCGGAGCAAGTGAATATTATAACTTTTTCTGCCTGCTGTAAAAAAGGATATTGGCGAGTCAGGGTGATTTTTACACAGTGTTTTTTGGGAGGATATCACATCTTTTTGTTGTTAAGTTAAAAAGGCCTGTAGAGGCAATATGCCAGAATAAATTAAGCAAATTAATAAAATTATAAATTAATCATTTATCAATAAATTTATAAATTATGTATCTATCTAATATTGAAGCTATAAATTAATTAAATAAATAAATTAAGCAAGAATAAAGGAGAAGCTGTAGCCTTGCCTAACTCAATAAAAAGAAGAACGTGGTGAGGTTGAGGAACCGGGTTTTTGAAGTTATATAACTTGGCTCCCTTTAGACCTCGTGACTTGAATGTTTTCAAAGGCACTTGCTAAAGTAAAAACGAAGCTCTGTGCGAAATTCCAAATAAATCAGTGAAGGTGGAGAGGCTGTCGTCTTGGCTAACAGATCAAGGAGAAAACTCTGCAAATTCTTGACAGAACGGTTTATTATATTCTTTGTGCAGATCACCCTTCCGCGTAATTCACGATTGGGCAGATGGAATGTTTATACAGATGATGAATATAAATAAGTTGTACTAACATGATTCTGGGGTTTCTTTTCCACCTACTCCGGCAATAATTTAAAGTTTAAAATGTAGGTATTAATAATTATTAACAAATAGTATTAATTGTTATGAATTATTATTGATTATTAACAAATATTATTAATTGTTATGAATTATTATAATGTATTAACTCAATGTCTCAACACCAATGTGCTATTTGAATCAGCCGGTCTAGTATAAACATGGCAGTATACATGCGGCAGCCTGTCGGGTCATGTTTCAATCGCACGCTGACGACTTTCGATCTTCTCTTGTGAACGAACGTACATAGCTCCGGGTGGTCTTCCAAAATTGTATAGATAAAAATCTATTATAACGAAACTAAAATCTTGAAACGTTTCATAACCCTATGTCAATGGGTCGGGGTTCAAAATGAATTGTGAAATTTTGAAAAATTCATAACGCGAAAACTTCAAATGAAACGGAAACGGGAATAGTTTTTGGTTCACTATCTACTGTATCATCACCTTCATGTCTAAACTGTACTGTATACAAAATCTTTTTGAGTCTCATTACTCTACGAAATTATTGGAGTAATGAGCTATAATAAGTATTGAGTGTTCATCCAAGAAGGTGGATTACATGGCCATAACCGAGTGAAGGGGAGGAGTCAGTAATTATCTCAGTGATAGTCTCTTTTGTTTTCAAATATATTCCGGGCCAACCTTATAATAAGGGATTCATATAAATTACGAATAAAATAATTTCTTCATAGCTCATTTGTATTTATATATTTCATGGGTTTTCACTCCTACCTACCAATCATTTATAACGAGAAATTTATGGGTGATTTAGTGGTACATGTTTGTGTGTGAATGTTGGAATTTCACTCCTGACTGATCTGCCTACTGACATGCAAACATGAGTTTATACCCGTTTCACTTGGATAGGATTATTACAAGCTTCATTGAATTCCGAACAGCTGGAGCACAAGCTGGAGTAGGTACTATCGTTCGTTCAAATCAAAGAGGATTAGAGAGACGGAGACATTAGAAGTGGTTCCGACATGAGTTTCGGGCTGCTCGCGTGACTGGATAAGGCTAACTCAGATTGTCTGGCCCACCCGTCAATACACACTAGGGATTCGCCCGAGCGTTTCGTATAGAACTTGGTCCTCTTCTGCTCCCAACTAAAATGTTTCCAGTTCAAATCGTAATACGGCGAACTTGGAATAAGCGCAGCTTCAAATGACCCAACCACACTCGCCGCTATCCGCACAATTTATGAATCCTACCATGACCTACAACGTTCTGCGTAACATGGACAAGTGCAACAAACAATACACCAATATTGGGTACAGTTATTGATACGGATAAATAAAAATTGGCAAAAGGGTGTGTCATACATCACATATCACCATACGTATGATATTATTGAGCATATTTAAAAGGGTAACCACTCCACCAATATGAATAAATTTCATGTTGGGATATGTCGACAGGAAATAGCATACCTCATCATTATTCACCTACGTCATTTTGATGAAGGAGCTAAACATCTTGAATTTGATTGGGAAAACCCGAATTTAATTAAGGAAAAACTAAACTGTTAGGGGAAAACCTAAACTAGACTCGGAATTGCTATACATATATCGCCCTGCCTCCAAGCACAACATTAGAGCATCAAATGTCGAAATTTGTCGATTTTTTATGAGCTAATGCGCAAAGATAATTTAATTTATTTAGTATCTTCAGTACTTTGACCCTTATATTTTCCTTAGTGGAGGGTACTTTGAACTGCAAGTGTCGATTGCCATTGCCTGGAACATGTGATCATGATGAAAGAACTGAACAGTTTGTCAATCATTCCAGACACGAGATATATTGAGGGGTTCAAATATACAGTGGGCCGCCCCTTTCGTTAAATAATTATTGCACCTTTCTAAATCCCTCACGGTGGTGTTTAGATTTGCGTGAGTTTGAGATTGGTTCATACTCCAGACGTCCCATTTCACATTATGCAACTTTTTTTCGAACTCAAAGAAACCAATAGTTATTGTGAAGTCGAAAGAGACTTTCCTCCAGTCCATGCATTACTCGGTAATACATTTTTTATTGTACACGCCTACGAATGAAATTCTGAATTATTTCCAAGCTTTTGGGCAACGGTAGTTGTCAAAGTTGGAGCTGGCAAATGTTTGATGTTTCTGCTGGTATTCATGAATAAACATTGTGGTGAGTTTCGAAGGCATAACTTTACAAAAGGCACACAGAAGGGATGTCTTTTTCAACGATGAATGACTACGACAGTCTCTGGTAACTAAAGAAATCGCACTTTCCGCCCCAGTCTACAAAGAAGATTTTTCAAGTGAAATTCACTTATAATACCAAAGCGTGAAAAATATAGAAATACGAAGGAGGCAACGATGAAATCGACGCTTTTTACTTTCTTCCTGCTTCGTAATGCTGTGCGCCACGGGATTTCTTTTCCCGGCTATCGGGCCACGATGCAGCTTTCATCAATGTCACTTGTCATGAATATGGCCATGAAGCCAACATTGATTTGTCCAGCGGATAACTTACTGTCAATAGTGCTGTCGGAAGTTTAAAAGAAGCAAACAGTTTCGATTGTGAAGTAGACCCAACGGGTTCAGACCACTGCCTATCGTCTCATTGTCTTGTGGGTCTTATCGTTTGACGAACAGAAGGAACATCCATCCATTGCACAGATGCCCCTTACCGTGTATGATAAGAAAATTATGTTTCTGTTTTTAGGCATTTGTCGTCAGATTTTCTTTCAACATGGTCAAAAATGGAGAAAAACTGAATTTGTAAGCTTAAGCTTCTTGTAGCTTTTGATGAGCCGTTTTCAGCTTTTTTGTTGACGTGCAGGAGAAAAGCTTTGTGCTTTTGGTTATCTTCGATAATGAACCATTGGAATCGCCAAAAGAAAAAAATTTTTTAACCCCCCCTCAAAATTTGTTGGTTTACGTTTCAAGACACGTAGATTCAGAAAATCGAATAAAAAACTCTGCAAATTCTTGACACAACGGTTTATTATCTTCCTTGTGCAGATCACCCTTCTGTCTATACCAGACTGTATTGCAAATCGGCACCATACCATATTCTCACCGTACTCATACCATACCATACGAATTTCTTTCCTATCATACCATACTGTATTATACCAAATCATACATACAATAATATACCATATCATACTCATACCATGTCATACAAACCGAGTGAATATTGAAATGTCATCCATTTCTGACCTATATTTAAAATTTCAAGTATCTAGCTCATCATCAAAATTTAATTTGTTTAAACAAATAGGTATTATTCAAACAATTTTACAGACAAGAAACCGAGTGAATATTGCATTGTTATCCAGTTCTGACCTATTTTTAAAATTTCAAGTCAATAGCTCATCGTCAAAATTTAATTTGTATTAAATTGTTTTCGACGCGAAAGTTTAGTGTTTTTCCTAAACCTTTGCGCGCTCACTGTGAACGAACGGCTGGTCGCACAAAAATCCAATTGGTCTTAAAAGATTCGTAATTTTTCAGGTCATTCAAAAGTGAACTACAAATTACACGGTTCAGTTAAATATTTGGAGATATGACATTGTCGAAATTTTAAATTTCGTTTTGAACCCCTTCCCCTTGACCTAGGGTTATGAAAGGTTTCGAGGATCATTGTTTTTTTTTTTTTTTTTTTTGAAAGATTTTATTGCTCCAAGTAATAACTTATTAACAATATTACCCGTCAATACATACTAGGGATTCGCCCGAGCGTTTCGTATAGAACTTGGTCCTCTTCTGCTCCCAACTAAAATGTATTACGATTTGAACTGGAAACATTTTAGTTGGGAGCAGAAGAG